>JAZKJV010005804.1:0-232060 GCA_037367405.1 Ottelia alismoides | reverse complement strand
TTAGATATGACTTCAGCAACTGTCCGTTCACAACAAATGGTTGTGCGTCAGATGACAACCCATATATGACAATACTCCCATTGTCATGCGCATCTCTCACGATGAACGGTCCTGACTACTTGCTTTTCAATTTTCCTGGAAACAACTTCAACTTAGCATCAAATAACCAAACTTTTTGATCAGGGGAGAAAGTCTTTCTTCGAATGTGTTTATCATGCCAGCGCTTGACTTTCTCCTTATACATAAGTGAGTTATCATATGCAAAGTCTCGGAATTCCAGCAATTTGTTCAAATCCAACTTCTTGTTCGTTCCTTCTCATAATCTAAATTGCATACACGAAGTGCCCATAAAGATTTGTGAATTAATTCCACTGGCAGGTGGCAAGGCTTTCCATACACCAATCTGTAGGGAGACATATCCAAAGGAGACTCGTACGCCGTCCGATAAGTCCATAGAACTGAATCAAGCATCTGGGACAAGTTCTTTCTATCTGAACGTACAAGTTTTTGCAATATCGTCTTGATCTCCCTATTTGAAATTTTTGCCAAGCCATTAGTCTGAGGGTGGTTAGGAGATGCAACTCTATGCTCAATGGCGTACTCCTTCACATGCTTCTTTACTTCTCTATTAATGAAACAGCTTCCCCCATCTGAAATTAGTGTTTTGGGAATACCGAACCGCGCAATAATATGGTCCTTGAGAAAGGAACACATTGTAGGACTATCTGCGACTCAGGTGGGATAGCCTCCACCCATCGACTAACATAATCCATGGCGAGCATGATGTACTGAAATTGCTGACTGACAGGAAATGGGCCCATGAAGTCTATGCCCCAAGCATCAATAACGTCAGAAATCTTTATATATCTTAGGGGCATGGTATCTTTGGAACCGACAGTTCCTCCCATTTTCTAACAATCAGTACAACCTCGAACATACTCTGTAGCATCCTTAAACAATGTGGGCCACCATAGGCCACTATGTAAAACTTTTGCTGTCGTGCATTTTCCCAAATAATGCCCACCAAATTCTAGTTTGTGATAGTGCTCAAGTACACTGGTGTGTTCCTCCTGAGGAATGCACCTTCTCCAGATACAATCCGCACCCTCGCGAAATAGGTACGGATCCTCCCATTGGTAATAATGAATCTCTGACAGAAATCTGTCTACCTTGTATTTCGGCCAATCTTCTGGAACTTTCTTGGAGACAAGATGGTTCACAATATCAGCAAACCATGGGAGTGAGTCCACGGACAAAATGACCTCTCTGGAAAGGTTTCGGAAATAGGAATCATGTTCTGCTCAGAGGTCTCTGTATCTGTGATACGGGAAAGGTGATCTGCCGCAATGTTTTTCACTCCAGGCTTATCTCGAATCTCTAAATCAAATTCCTGGAGAAGAAGGATCCATCTGATAAGGCGTGGTTTGGCATCCTTCTTTGCCTGCAAGTATCATATGGCAGTGTGATCTGTGTATACAATAACGTGTGAACCGATGAGGTAAGATATGCACTTTTCTAGCCCAAACACAACTGCTAACATCTCCTTGATGTGCTTCATCCAGAGTCTTGCTAGCATAGTGTATAGAAAATGGTATCCCACCTCTTCTCTGTCCTAAAACCGCTCCAACTGCGAAATATGATGCATCCGTCATGATCTCAAAAGGAAGAGACCAATCAGGTGGATGTAAGACAGGAGCACTAGTAACCATTTCTTTCATCTGATTGAATGCAAGGATGACTTTCTTATCGACAACAAAATCAGTCTCCTTACACAAGCTCAGTCAAAGGTTTGGCGATTTTGCTGAAGTCCTTTATGAATCACCTATAGAATCCTACGTGTCCCAAAAATGACCTCAACTGCTTCAAATTCTGCGGTGGCTCTAACTTGGAAATCACATCAATCTTAGTCGGATCAACCTCCATACCATGTTTGGAGATGACATGGCCCAATACAATCCCATTAGTCACCATAAAGTAACTCTTCTCCCATGAGAGCACTAGGTTTACTTCACAACAACATTGAAGAACTCGATCTAAATGAGAAAGGCATGTGTCAAAACTATCCCTGTAGACCGAGAAATCGTCCATGAAGACTTCAAGAAAAGTACACACCATGTCGGCAAAAATAGCCAACATACACCTTTGAAATGTAGCGGGGGCGTTACACAATCCAAAGGGCATCTGTCTAAAGGCGTAAGTACCAAACATACAAGTGAAAGTAGTTTTCTCCTGATCCTCAGGAGCGATAGCAACTTGGTTGTATCCCGAGTACCCATCCAAGAAGCAAAAGAACTCTTTCCCTGCCAACCTCTCAATAATCTGATCAATAAAGGGCAGTGGAAAGTGATCCTTCTTGGTAGTTGAGTTCAGGCGTCGGTAATCTACACACGCCATGAAGTAGGTATCCGAATCGGAATCTCCTCACCACGGTCATTCTTTACGATCGTAATCCCAGATTTCTTCGGGACCACATGTAAAGGGCTGACCCACATGGAATCCGAAATGGGATATATAAAGCCAGCATCACACCATTTCTTGATCTCCTTCATGACAACCTCCCTTGGATTTGGATTTAGACGGCGCTGACATTCACAGGAGGGTTTACAGTCATCCTCTAGGTAGATATGATGCGAGCACAACGTTGGATTAATCCCACAGAGATCCGAGATATTCCATCCTATGGCCTTGCGGTTTCTCTCAAGAACGTCTAGCACCCGAGATTCTTGTTCAGTGGTCAATTGCGAGATGAGGATGATCGGAAAAATTTGGGGGGGGACCTGTAAGGAAGGCATATTTCAACGTTGATGGTAAAACCTTGAGCTCAGGTGTGGTCTAAATCGGCTCTGCGATAACTTCTGCTATTATACTAGTAGACGGTATGTGATATGTGCTTTATAGACTATCCACCTTGGCTATTGACGGCTCAGTAAATAGAATATCTGATAGATCTGTAATGAATGATCTCTGCTCAGAAAGGAAGGGCTCATCAGGATGTTCAATATTCTTATCAATGAACGGCTCAGATATCTCAGCAATAATCTCAGAAAGATGTCTCTCATCTATGCATAAATCAGGGAATTCAATGAATGGCTCAGATATCTAGACCTCAGAACTCTGCTCAAACTGCTCATCAGCAACGATCTCAATTGGACCACCAAGGGGACTCATGTCGACTGTGCTTTCCAGAGAGTCCTTTTGGGAAAGGAACTCCAGGGTATATATAAAATCCGTGAAAAGATATGTCTCTCTGATTTCAGCAAGAAAAGCACAGTCATCTGGCTTTGATATAACTTTCTCTGTATCATCTGCTGCTGGTGGCAGTGATGGTCTAGGATCAGAGATCGTCTTAATTTTCACCTTGTCACTACGAGAGTGAAAGATGATCTCTCCAGTACCATAATCAACTGTTGTTTCGGCCGTTCGTAGGAACGGTCGACCTAGTATGATCGGGGTATGGAGTAACGGTACAGGTGTGTCCATATCCATGACAACAAAATCAACAAGGAATTTCATTCCCGGCACTGTTACAACAATGTCCTCTAAAATGCCTCTTGGCCTCTTAATCGATCTATCAATAAACTGAAGGATCATTCTGGTTGTTTTAAGAGGCCCTAACTGGAATTTAGTTAATAAAAAGGAAGGTATGAGATTAATGGAGGAACCGTTATCGAGAAGAGTACGATCAAATTCTTGATCAAAGATATGGCAACGGATGTGAGGTGCTCCCTTGTCTTTCTTTTTAGGCGGAAGGTTACTGATGGCATGAATTGTGTCCATGGTCAAGATGTGTTTCTTTGTTTCCTTTCATTTGTTCTTCCTTGGTTGACGCTTTTGGGTACATGCCTCTTTCATTCCCTTTTTACTGTAGGCATGTATTCCATGGCCTTGAGGAGTGGCATCTTTAAAAAAGATGTTCTGTAAAATCTCAACCACTCCAGGATCAGATAGTGTTGTTTTTAATTTTTGAATTTTTTTTAGCTTTGAGAGCAGAAGGAAATGGCACCAAATCAGAATAAACATGCAAGCGTTCATTTCCTTTATTCAAAGTAGAATCATCATTTACAAGAGGACAACCAGAATCAGTCTGTATAGTGTTGTCCAATCTAGGTGAAGGAAAAACAGAATCTAAAATAGAACGGGATGTTGTTGCTGGTGTAGAGGAAGAATCTGCGACTGGTATATTCTCCCTTGCTGATGGTGATCTACATCTGTCTGGTGAAGGTGGTGGTGAAGGCGGTGAAACTCCAGATGTGGGTGCTGCTACACTGGGCCTCTCGAATACTGGTGAAGGAGATGATGTAGAAGATGATGCTCTCTCAGTGGATCGATCTCCCAATCCCAACTGATGCGTAGGCAGCTGCAATTTCCTACTGTTATGAATGGCATCAGATAAACATGTAAAAACAAGGGACATACTTGTCTCGGGGGTGGGTGGGTTATTGGCTACCTGCTCCTTGCGTCTGAAGTAGTTGAGGTTGGCTTCAACCTGTGCTGGAATCAGTGTCTTGATGGTGGTCAGGTCGTCAATCCGCCGAGTCAGATCATTCATGTTCTTCATAAGCAGTGTAAGTTGGTCCAGTGCTGGATTGACTTAAGGGGCCTCAGGTTGCTCATTGATTGGCTGTCGTTGAGACTGATAGTACGGAGGTTGTTGGTACCCATACAGATTCTAATAATGAGGAGGAGGAGGGGGGAGAATATTGTCCATAATATGCAGTCTGTTGTTGGTTAGGATGAGGGAAATACATGCACCGTTGACGTGGTTGGCCTTGTCTCCAGTTTTGGAACTGAGGTGGATACTGATACTGAGGCTAGAACTGTTGGTGCTGGTACTGGTACTATTGTTGTCTGCCTCCCTGAAACTAGTGGGCGGGTCTCTGACCCTGCTGTGAACCCAACTGGCCTTGCCCTGACAGACGGAGCTGGTTTTGCTCACGATCAAACCAGATGTCATTCACCTCCTGAATACCAGGTGGAGGTGGAGACTGTTGCTCGGGAATGTAGGCTACTTCCTGTTGATACAGAACTATCTGATGTGAATGTTGCTGAACCTGATCAGGTGTCTGCACGTAGTAGACATGCTGAACTATGGATGGTCCTCTTCTACTCTGCTTGGTGGACAAAGTCTGCTCCCTAGTAGAGGTATTGGCTGCTGCACTTGTACTGTGGACTACGCTGATCGTATTCACAAGAAGCTACAGATGCTTTGTTATCTCATCCAGCTTATCCAGGTTCTTTATCCTCTGCTCGATCACATGAAGCTTATCAAGTTCCTGGGATTGCTTTTCAATAATGTCCACTTTGGATAGGTGGTTTCCAATGATGGCCACGTCAGTGCTATCCACCTTATCCACTTCTTTTGTTGTCGTCATATTGACATCCTTGTGGGGTACTGCAGGGGCGGTGACAGGGTGCTTCTGAAAAGCACGTGAAGAAGAAAGAGCTGCTGAACTTTCCGCCATCTCCTCAAAAATTTGGTAAAGGACATCCTCGTCCTTATTGAAGTGACTTCCCCCACAAGCGGCATCTACCAGCTTCTGATTCTCGATGCTTAAACCTCCAAAGAAATTTTGTACAAGGCTGGTCTTTGGAATATCATGATGGGGGCATTTCTCCGTCAGATCTTTGAATCGTTCCCATACCTCGTGAATAGGCTCTTGGGGCATCTAGGAGAAATTAGCAATCAAGGATCGCATTTGGTTGAGTCGTCCAAGTGGATAATACTTGTTCAGAAATGCGGACCTCAACTCTTCTCAAGTAGTGACAACCTTCCCCGAGTGATTTAACCAATACAAAGCTTTGCCCATCAGACTGAATGGAAAGCTGGTCATCTGCACTACCTCTAATGGGACATTTGGGTAGTGTACTATTCCACAAATGCGATCGAACTGCTGGAGGTGTATATAAGGTTCTTCACTAATATTTCCATGTAATATTGGGAGAAGAGGTAAAATATCAGGCTTAAGCTCAAAATGCCCATGAACCGCATGGATTTGTATCCAAGAATTTGTTTGTCCTGCCCCTGGATTATAAGCATCTTTTAGTATAGGCTCAGCCCCAGATTCTATATGAGGTTCTTCTCCCCCATTCCCACCTCCAGGGTTTCTGTTAACCCCCCCCCCCTCTCCTATCTTCTCTTTCCTGTCTCATCTCGAGAATCATGTCTCTCAATGCGTTCTGAAAGTTAGCCTGCTCTGCTATCTGGGCTTGAATTGTCTGGATGGAGGCTAACATGGTGCTGTTGATCTCGCTCTGCTCCGACATGGTTCCCTTTCCCTTTGGTGGCATCAAGTATTCGGTGTCTGACTCTGAAAATGTACATGCTACTCGATTAGTACTCAGAATTGATGGAGTCTCAGATATTAATTCGAGATTAAATCCAATCTCAAATAGTGGATTGATGGATGTTGTGAAGGGCGAAGTTGAGAAAGAGGAATATTCAGAAGTGAGTCTTCCCGAATAGAAGGTGAACGGCTCGGAATGTAGAATGAGTTCGCAGAATCCGAACGAGAAATACTCTAGTCCGACATCGTCGAAATCAATAGGCATGATGCGAGAACATGAAGGTCAATGCAAGAGTGAAAGTGAATGAAGGCGCAAATTACGCAGAAGGATCTTTATCACTAGCAAGCAAACACAATACAAACCCCCAGTTCACCAACTCAACTCAATGTGAAGACCATGAATGTTCGGTCAATTATCTTGCCAATTTTAGAGTTTGGTGACAATACAATCTATCAGAGCGGTTAAAGCGAGCTGTTAGGAACCCAATGCTCTCAGGAGACTGGCCCAATCCTAAAGTTAGATCTTTCCAAGTCAGTATGAATTGCGGACCGTTTACTGGCTACCCAATCAATTCAATCGGTTAAGAACATCTCGGGCCGCTTTACCGGTTACCGTAGAGATCCTCGCTGGAGAATGACTAACCCAAGATAGTAGTATGAAAAGAGTCCGGGCGTAGCTCTATCCTAGTGTGCGGGTCGCTCTCTCGCTCAAGCAAACCAAACAATGAGGGGGTTACTCTCCCAAAAACAATGATTTTTCTTTGTGTTTATTTTAGGGTTGAGTTTTCTTTAGTAGTCACGTATTTTAGGCAGTTGTCACTTGGTTAAAATATTTTCAAAGAATCACCTACCGAGTGTCCAATTTCCTTTTTAATTTGTGTGAGTGAAAACAAGGAAGGAGATCGGAAATGTCAATGCACGATTAAAATAATGATGCATACAAAGATTAGAGATGCGTACCTTGTCGCCATCACTCTACATGCAAGTGATTCATGCAGAATTTAAATAAACTATCCCATTTGATGCAAGTGAACCGTCTTAGATGATAACTTCTATTAAAGGGAAAGAACAAGTTAATTTGACTAAGTCCAAATTATGCTCCACTCTATAGGTATAGAAATTCTTTTTTAGGGTATTTGGATCTAATTAATTACCTGACTCAAGAAAATTAATTAAAGCAATCACGAGGTAGCTCACGAAATCAGCGGGAAACAAAGAAAAATAAGGCGATGAAAACAAAACCGGTGAGGTCCCCCAAGTGCACCGGCACTTGGTGAAACAGACCCCGCAACAAATGAATGTTCGTTTTATAAAGTTCAAATTCTAGAAAAAAATCTCTCTCTCTCTCTCTCTCTCTTCGTCTCCTTCAAATATTCTTCTCCTCTTCTCACGCTATCATGCGGCTTGGTGAAGAATCAAGCCGCCTCCACGTCGCTTGGGTGCTTCGGCTCTCCTAGGATCGCCTCCTTCACTCCACGGGCCCTCACAAGAAAAAGAAAAGATAATATGTAAGAAACACAATTATCAAATATGAGAAAGAAAAATGAAATGAAATAGTGAATATGAAAAATGTAAACATATATGTACAACCAAGAATAGCCGGTCAAAAGAGAAACCCGACTACCCTCGTCATGCCTCCCCGGCAACGGCGCCATTTTGTTGTCAACAGAAAATTCAGGGTTCTTGTTTTTTTATATTATATCCCTGGTAATGGCGCCATTTTGTTGACTGCAGGAAATCTCGAGGATTGAAAATTAATGTATGAATAAAGTCATTGCTAGCCCCAAAAATCCCATGACAATCAAACATTTTTTTGCTACTTATTAACATGTATAGCGAACATGTCGAACTCAGGGAAGCTACAAATCCCGAAGGTTATTCAATTAATCGAAAATCAGTTAAGAGAACAACAAGAATCTCAAAGGATAACTATCCTTAGTTTTTGTGATTTTTTATCTTTTTATTTTTTTTATTTTTTTTATTTTCTATTTTTTTATTTTTCTAATTTTCAAATTTTTAGTGATTTTAATTTTTACAATTTTTTTTATCAAGAACAATATGTAAATATGCACACCAACTCTTTTTATAATTTTCAATTATACAAAAAATGCTCAGAAAAATCTAGAGAACATATTTTTCGGTTTTAAAGATACTGAAATATTTTTGAGAATTTTTGTAGAATTTTTAGATGTTTTTTGTATTTTTCTAAAAAGTCAAATAGTGACAAAAAATTAGAAATAATGCACAGCCTGGAGTAATTTGCAACTTAAAAATATTTTAAGTGCCCAAACTCCTGGCAATTATTTTTTTGACAAAATAAAAGCAATTATCTACAAAAAGGAATTGAAATCATGATTTTTGGATTTTTGTAGAATTGTTTTATGATTTTTATAAGATTTTTACTATTTTTCAATTTTTTGGGTGTTATAAATAGTTAATGTATGAAATTTGTATAGAAATTAAAAGATAATGAAATAAAACAACTCTATTTTTTTTGGAATTTTTGGAGTTATTTTCGAATTTTATAATTTTTCTAATTTCGGGCAAGCAAATAGACATTATTTTTTTATTTTTTTAAATATTAAATGGCAATAAAAACTGATGAAAAATTATACAATGATAAAAACTACAACATGAACATACATAGTTTTTTTGAGAATTTTGGATCAATAAAAATGTTTATTTCAATGCAAATATCAAGCAAGTTAAAGTCCGAAATACAGGGACCAGATTGCAAATAGTTGAAGTTTTCACATGAAATAAGTAGCAGAAATAAAATACATGATAAGAATTGCAAATTACTGAAATATCACGTGCTACGCGCGTGCTGTGTGCTGGCCAGGGACGCTTTTACAAATATAATAACCTTCAGGGACATATCAGAAATTTTCCAATTTTTTTCTTTTTATTTTAAAAAGAACCCAACCCTAGCTTGCTTTGTATCTTCGTTCTTGAGCAACGGGAGGGTGTACCGTCACCCTGCCCTTTTTTTCTCACGCAGCCTATATGCGACGGGGTGGAAGAACGGAGGAGGTCGGCGGAGGAGGCACCGCTCGCGGCGAGGGAGGCACGACGGTGATGCCCAACACAGAGGCGAACGCGCAGTAGAGGCAGTAGGGAGAGATCTGGGTGGACAGTGCCCAGTGCGGAGGCGAACGGGTGGCGCTTCCGCGCGGGCTGGAGCTTGGCCGGGAGGAGGCGTAGACTTACGTTGCGGTGGGGCTTCAAGGGGACGGCGCAGGTGGAGCGGGCTGCTGGAGCGGGGGTGGGTGCAGGCACTAGGTGTCGCTGGCGCGCGGACGAAGGAGCTGCAGGCACGGGGCAACGCTGGCGATGGGGTTCGCACCCAGTCGAGGAGAGCGGGCGAGGGCGAGCGCGCAGCCCGGTCTGGCTGGAGGGAGGTGCGGACAAGCGAACGACGCTGCCACCTGCTGTTTATTATTTTTTATATATATTTTTATTTTTCTAAACTGTATATAAAAAGACTGTGAATGGAAATTTTTTAATTTTAATTTTTTTGTAAGAAATGTAAATAAGAACTAAGATTTTTTTTATTGTTTTTTTATTATTTTTTAGATGAACCTGCAAAATAAATATTACAGAGATGAAAACAAATATATGGATTTTTTTTATTTTATTTATATACACAATAGGACATGTGAACGGTTGTGGATCTTGGCAATATAAGAGAGAGATCCGTGACTCCGACCACCGTGCGTGGTCGGAGATGATAGGTTGTGCGAGGTAGAACGTGAATATGTAGAGAACGAGAAAATGGTATGAAAAATCGAGTCGGTGGCGGATCAAATCGTGATGAATATTTTTTTTAAGATTTAGAAAAAAGCAAGATGACGATGAAATAGCAATGCGACAAAATAAAACTACGATTAACCTAAGATAAAAAATGAAGAAATAACGATGGATCCCACCTTAGGAGCAGAAAGTGATCGTGATTGCCTTGACGAAGGCCGACTCGCTGTCACCAGACGACTCGGAGGCTAGACACCTTTCTCGACAAGAAGACTCTTGGAGATCGGACTCCTCTCACTAAAGATTGATCCAGTTGGAATGAGGGAGAAGGAGCCATAAAATTAGAAAAGATAATTGAGATGAAATTTGAATTTTTGACTTTTTGGATGAAGAGATAAGAGAGATGAAAATTGAAATGAGATAAAGATAAAGAGAAACAAAACTATTTACAAAAATAACTATTTTTTTAATTTTTGACACTTTATTTATTTGAATAAAAAATGGTAACTTTTTTATTTTTTATGGTGGTTAATTAAGAATAGCAACTATATACATATACTATATACATATATGACATTATAGAGGGGTAAATTAGCAAATTAGACCTTTTTGTTTTGAAATTATATTTTTTTACTTTATTTTAAATAATTAGTAAAAATATTTACAAATATAAATATATATAAATACAATATATACAAAATACATGGGAAAATTGCACAAACCACCCCAGAAAATCGACTTTTCAAACGTAACTCCAAAAATTATGAAAATATAGTCATTTTAAAGATAATTTAATTTAGAATCCAATGGAAGTGAGATTGGTTCAATTTGAATTCATATGGAGTCGAAATTGATCTTTCAATTAATGATTAGTGGCTTTTTCCAAGTATGGTTGCTTTTATTCTATACAAGATTTAATTGTGCAATTATTTTTATTAATTAGAAGACATTTTTATTTACAACTTTGGTTTTGAAAGTTATTTGATTTGAGGTCAATTAAGGTACAAATAAAATAGTGTAGTATGCAAATATACAGAGCACACATTTTTTTTTTATTTTCCAATTGAGGACCCTATCTCCCCCTACTTTATTCCTAGTTGATCAGGTCAAGTCTTGACCTTCTCTTGGGGTCCAGGTCAGCCTGTATCTATTACATATATACATTCTTCCTTTTTTATTTTTCTTTATTTTTCCTTTCTTTCTTTATTTATTTTAGGTTAAAATATATACAAATATACAAAATTTATGCGAAAATGCAAGTTAGTAAGAATATGGAGTTAGTAATATATACAGGTTTTTTATAAGAGATTTTAAACTAAAATAAATGAATAAAGATGACGAATCGCATATTCATCCAGTGCTTGTCCAAGATAAGCCACGGTCTGAAAGAATCATGCGTGTGTTGTTAAATGTTTTACTTAGACTAATCAAGATGACACGTGAACATAGTCTTATGGACTCAAAGAATTAAGTCGCTGGGACCTGAAAAGTCTTAACTCCAGTTCTTATAAGGTTCCTCTGAAATTAAGTGGACTAAGGCCCAACTAAATTCCATTCTTCGATTCTATTCCAGACTTAGTTTAAATGTCAATACTATCCTAAAAAATGCGCATGCAAATGCAATAAATATATACAATGCAAAAAGAAAACATTTTTAAACAAATTTCTAATTTTGACTTTTTATGGGTTTTTGGAAAAGAAAGGAAAAATGATGCACATGCAAAAAGAGTTTTTTATGCAACTTTTTTTTTATAGATTTTTAGTTTTGTAAACTTTTTTTCTGAAAGAAAAAGGGGTTCGTAAAATATATACAAGTATATAAACGAATTTTTTTTTGTTTTTTGTTGTTGTTGTTGTTTTTGGTTGTTTTTTTTTGTTTTTTTGTTTTTGTTTTTTTTTGTTTTTCTTTTCTCTTTTTTGTTTTTGTTTTTCGAAAGGTGACCAATGTCTATATACACACATGTGGATTTTACGAATTTATATACATATTCCAAAAATAAACATATTTAAAAGTACGAGTTATGTCTAAAGTATATATACAATATATACGACACCCCCACGTACTTAGCTCGAACTATGTCCTCATAGTGATCAGAGAGCAGCAAAGGAAGACATAAATCGTGCTAAGTATAGAAAAGTGAATATACTCCTATACTACAACGATTCGAAGAGAAGATGAAAAGAATAGAAGTCGGTGATCCCCTCCATACTTAGGATCAAGTAATCCTAAGTACATAAGACTTGTACAAAAGGGAAAAGCGATGCAGAGAATGTACAGATCCAACAAAAAAACACAAATAAGACGAGATGAATAACATCACCCCCCATACTTAGGGTAGAGTATCCCTAAGTGTAGGCAACACCAGGAGTGATGAATAGGACGAATATGAACAACACAAATCATTCACCCCTATACTTAGGATAAAGCACATCCTAAGTATAGCACACACACACACACGGAAAAGGGGTGAATGATAAAACGGAAGAAGAAAGAATGAAACGAAAGGATATACAAAAGGAATGGATGTACAAAAGTCAAGAAGGTCGAAAGCGAACCTTCTTGCTGGACCGTTGAGGTATGGATATGACAAGGTGTAGGTCGATATTGGGGTTATCATTAGACATAAACTGATCAGGATCAACCAAGAATGTGTCCTCAGCAGTCTCAGAGTGTGCAGTCAAGAATCGGTTAGTGGAAGTAGTGTGGTCATGTCTTGCCTGTGAAGTCTCACAAACATCAAGTAAAAAGGCCCAAAACCATTATCAGAAAAAGTAAGATCAATTCCAGCCCGACGAGCCTCTATTGGATCATCATCTTTATCAAAAGCCCTAAATTCCATTATAAAAGCAACCAAATCAAATCTGGCCTTATCGATCTCATTAGGGTGACTAGGAACGGACTCATCAGTGAAAGTAGTCAAATCATGTCCGTCATGTCTAGTCTCAGAGTCTGCCTTCCGCTTTAGAGTGTATATCGTGTAAATCCCGCGGATGTCATAAATGCATCTCCACATACCAGAAGGGGGAACTCCAAGGTCTATGCTTTCCGAGTCTTCCTCTTTGAAGAGGAATTCTCGGGTCTCAGTATCATCCATCATACAACAAGAATCTCTGATATTATTATCAAGGTCAAGGTCCTTGGGGTTGGCTAAAACATGCACACTCTCATGGGATGCTTGTCTCTGGTTAGTAATGGGTGTAGTGATCAACACATCGCTCCCTACATCAGAACGGAAGCGAATCTCTCCAGATCCATAATCAATAACGGCTCTCTCATAGGCGAGGAAAGGCTGTCCCAGGATGATTGGAGGGTGCTCCATAGGGGTGGAGGTTTCCATGGGCAATATGAAAAAATCAGTAGTGAATTTCATGCCATGAATAAGAATGACAACGTTATCAAGAATACCCTTCGGTCTCTTGATAAATCCATCAGCAAATTGAACTATCATCTTGATTTTCTTGAGAAGCCCAAGATGAAGAGACTGTGCCGTAGAGAAGGGTATTATATTGATTGACGAACCGCCATCAAGGAGAGTGTTATCACAAGAGTAGCCAGATATGGAGCAACTCACGAGAGGTATGGCAGTGTTCCCTTTCTTAAAATGCGGACGGTGGGAGATGGTGTAGGTAGTGGCCATGGTCAAAATGTGATGCTCAGATCGACTCCTTCACTTTCTCTTCTTGTGTTGAGGAGCAGATAATTGGGTCATGGCCTGGTGAAGTGGGGCTTTAATGATCTCGTGAATGGTGGCCATCACTTCAGGTTCATTCAACATTTTTTTGAATTTTTGGACCTCCTTCATACAAGGGAGGAGATCAGAATCATCATATACATGAGGATTGCCAAAAGCAGTCTGTATAGTGGCATCCTCGGGGTCAAGGTTGGGACATGTGGTGAATGACTGTGTGGGAAAATGGTTTGTCATGGGTGCCCTCTCCACACAAAATGAATCAACAACGTGTCTCCCAAAATCTTTTTGGATTTTTAAAATTTCCTCATTTTTTTATTTTGGGTGATTGTAAGCTCTCACGATTATCCTCAAGTGAATCCTATCCTCAAATAGTGGAGTAATGTTTTGGCTCTCATTTATGTTAAATAGATTGCTAATCCTCGAATCCATATGCTCCATCATCTGGTTCAGGGTCTCAAGTGTGGACATCATGAAAAGTGACTCCAAAATCTCAAGATCTGGTGAGTGGAATGGGGGTGGGTGAGAATCAGAGTCCGTCTCCTGAAATAATGGGTTAGGTGGATATGCACAAAAATCTAGAGGAAAGTCCTCCTGGAAAAAGGAAGGTGGATCGATTGGAGAGTGCGAGAAGTCTGCGAAGATCGGATTAAAATAACTCCAGTCGGCCATCTCCAAAACAAAAGACGGGATTGGGAGAGTACGAGGGTCAAGTCAAAAGATGTGGAGAAAAAGGTGCAAATGTGCATAAGGATCGAGTATGCACACAAGCAATCAAACACAATACAAAACCCCAGTTCACCAACTCAATGCAATGTGAAGACCGTGAAGGTTCGATCAATTATCTTATCAATTTTTAGAGTTTGGTGAGAATACAATCTATCAAAGCGGTTTAAGTGACTTATTAGGAAACCAATTCTCCCAGGAAACTATCCCAATCTCACAACTAGTGTTTCCCATCCAGTATAGGTGCGGACCGTTTACCGTCTACCCGAGCTGCCTACTCTGCTAAGGAAGTCTCGGACCGATTATCAACTACCCAGTGAAGTCCTCATTGGAGAACAACTAATCACAATACAGTAGTCTGAAGAGAGTTCGGGCGTAGTTCTATCCTAGTGTACGGGTCGCTCTCTCGCTGTAGATAAATCAAACAAGACGGGGCTACTCTCCCCAAAACAATGATTTTTCTTTACGTTTATTTTAGGGTTGAGTTTTCTTTAACAGTCCCAAATTTTAGAAAATTATTACTTGGTTTGAATATGTTCGATGAATCGCCTACCGAGTGTCCAATTTCCTCTTTAACTTATGTGAATGAAAACAAGGAAGGAGATCGGAAATGCCAATGCGCGATTAAACACTATGATGCATGTAGGGGTTAGAGTTGCGTACCTTGCCACCAGCACTCTACATGCAGGGTGATCCACACATAATTTAAATATAGAAAAGTAAACTAACCTACATGCAAATGCAAGTGAACCGTCCTAACAATAACTTCTATAACGAGCAAGAATATGTTAATTTGACTAAGTCCAATTGCGTTCTATTCTATAGGTATAGAAATTCTTGTTTAAGGTGTTTGGACCTAATTAATTACATGGCTTAAGCAAATTAATTAAAGCAAACAATAGGTAGCTCACGAAATCCGCATGAAACAAAGAAAACAAGGCGATGAAAACAAAACCGGTGAGGTCTCCTAAGTGCACCGGCACTTAGCGAAACAGACCCCACAACAAATGAATGTCCATTTACAAAGGTTCAAATGCTAGAAAAGAAAAAAATAATAAATAAAAAATGCCTTTTTTTCTTCAATTCTTCTTCTCCTCCTCCTGTAGCTTGGTGAAGAATCAAGTCACATCGCTTCGGCTCCCCTAGGATCGCCTCCTTCCCTTCGCAGGCCCTCGCAAGAAAAAGAAAAGAGAGAATGTGTAAGAAACACAATTATCAAACATGAACAAAAAATGAAATAAAAATAGTGAATATGAACAATGGAATAATGAGGCGAAATATAAACAAATATGTACAACCAAGAATAGCATGTCAAAAGAGAAACCTAACTACCCTCGTCGTGCCTCCCCGGCAGCGACGCCATTTTATTGAGACGGGATTTTCGAGGATTGGTTATTAATGATATGAAGTTGTCGTTGTGATCCCCAAAATTCCCATTTCGAACAAACAATTTTTTTCTTCTCAAGCTACAAAAATAATTACAAGAGAATAATGAAGCGAGAGAAATTATTGCTACTTATTTACCTGTATAGCAACATGATCGAATTCAGGGAGGCTACAATTCCCGAGGGTTATTCAATGAATCGAAAATCAATCAAAAGAAAAATGGAATCTCGAATGCAAACTATCTTGGTTTTTTGTATTTTTTGTCTTTTTATTTTTATTTATTTATTATTTATTGTTTTTATTTTTTGATTTTCAAATTTTTAATGATTTTAATTTTTGCAATTTTTTATGTTCAAAAACATGGAACAATATGCACAAGTGAAGAAATATGCACACCAAACTCTTTTTGTATTTTTCAAAATAGTTAGAAATGCTCAGAAAAATCCAAAGAAATTTTTTGGGGTTTTAAAGGATTCGAAATGTTTTTGGGATTTTTTGTAAAATTTTCAGATGTTTTTATATTTTTCTAAAAATCAAGCAGGGGCAAAAATGACAAACAATGCACAACCTAGAGTAATTTACAACTTAAAAATATTTTAATGCCCATCCTAGAGACTATTTTTATGCTAAAATATAGACAAATATCTACAAACATGAACTGAAATCATGATTTTGGATTTTTTGTAGAAATTTTTTATGATTTTTCTAAGATTTTTGATATTTTTCATTTTTTTGGGTTTTGAAAAGAATCAATGCACAAAATTTGGAAAAAATTAAAAGATAATGAAACAAAACTAATCTATTTTTTTGGAATTTTTAGAGCAACATTCAAATTTTTATGAATTTTTGAATTTCAGGAAGAGAAAATAACACTATTTTTTATTTTTAATAATATCAAGTGAAAATAAAATGCAATGAAAAATTTATACAATGATCATACACAAATCAAGAGTCTACATAAATTTTTGTAGAATTTTCAGAGCACTAAAACATTTATTTTAATGAAAAGATCATGCAAATTTAAAGTCTGGAAAACATGGATTGAATTGCAATTAGTTAATGTTTGTGTACTAAATAAATAACAAAAATAGAATAGAGGGTGAAATTTGCAATTTACCTAGGAAAAGCGTGCAAAGCACGTGACTGGTTGAGTTGGGGACCTTTTGTAATTTTGAAAACCTTGGGAGCTGAAACGCAATTTCTCCAAGTTATTTGTATAATGACCCCTAGGGTTCCATGTTCCTCTTCTTCGTTCTTCACCGAAATCAGCAAAGGACGGGACCGCTGCCCTTGTTGCTCTCCTCCTCTGAGCAAGGACGTCGATGGCGGTGGTGGTCGTGTTCTTCCACGAGCGGCTGGAGGAGGCTATAGCGCACGGTGCTCGCACGCGTGTAGGGGTGGTGGGCGTGTTCCTCGCGGTGGAGGACTGGCGGCAGATCACGGTGGCAATGGCTTCGACAGAGGGGGGCTCATTCCAAGAGGATGTGATCGGGCGGTCGGAGGCTGCAGTGATGATGGCGCAGCGGCGGTGTCGCAGGTGGCTGCGGATGTCCATGCAGTGGAGGTGCGATGGTGCTGATGACGGAGGACGGTTGGCGGCTCCTGCAGGCGGCGTGGGCTGGCGAGGGCAGCAGAGCCACAAAGATGGCATCAATTTTCTATTTTTATTTAAATGTAAACAAAAACCAAGAAAAATAAAAAAACTGATATTTTTTAAATTTTTTTAGAAAATTATAACAGAAGAAAACTTTTCAAAATTCTATTTTTTGTGTTTTTATCCTGCAAAACAAATGTTAGAAAGAATAAAAAATAAATATTTTTTATTTTTTATTTATAAATAAATGAGGATACGAGCATGCTGACTCAGGAAAAAATAAAAACGGAAGACGTGAATGAGTGCGGTTTTGAGGAAAATGAAGGATGGAACCGGATCTTTGACCACTGTACGTGGTCGAAGGTGAGAGATCGTGTGAGGTAGAAAAGAATGCGAATATATAGAGATGTGAAGTGAAAAATCGAGTCGGTGGCAGATCAAATCGTGATGGATTCTAAGAATTAGATAAAAAAATGACGACGAAATAAAGATGTGAGAAATTAAACTAAGATTAACCTAAGTTAAAAATAAAGAGAAGGAAAAAATGTGGATCTCACCTTGGGAGGGGAAAAGACCATAATCGCCTCGACGAAGGACGACTCGCTATAACCGGACGGCTCGGAGGCTAGGCACCTCTCTGCGACAAGATAGCTCTCGGAGAAAAGACTCCTCTCACCAAAGATTGATCAAGTTGAAATGAGGGAGAGAGAGCCATATTAGTAGATAAAAAAAGGAGTTTGAATTTTTTTTTGAAATTTTGAATGAAGATAAGAGATAAGAGAGAAAATTTGAAATGAGATAAAGTTAAAAACATTTACAAAAATTATTTTTTTGTATTTTTGTCACTCAAATAAATTGAATAAAAAATGATATTTTTTTTTATTTTTTGGTGGTTATTTAAGAATAGCAACTATATACATATAATATATACATATGGTACATTATATACACATAGTCAAATAAGGAAATTAGTTTTTTTGTTTTATTTTTTTAATTTTTTTGTTTTAAATAATTAGTAAAAAATATTTACAAATATTTACAAATACAATATGTACAAATAAATGGTAAACTTGCATAAACCACCCTAGAAGATCGACTTTTCAAACGTAACTCCAAAAATTACGAAATCACAATCATTTTAAAGATAATTTAATTTAGAATACAACGGAAGTGAGTTTGGTTCAATTTGAGTTCATATGGAGCCGGAATTGGACTTTCAATTATCGTTTAGCGGCTTTTTCCAAGTGTGGTTGCTTTTAATTTGTACATGATTTTATTTTGCAAACATTTTCATTATTTAGGAAACATTTATATTTACAACTTTTATTTTGAACATTATTTTTTTGAGGTCAATTTATGCACAAATAAGATAAAGTAAGTATACAAATATATACAACACACATTTTTTATTTTCTGATTAAGGACCCTATCTCCCCCTACTTTATTCATGGTCGATCAGGTCAAGTCTTGACCTTCTCTCGAGGTTCGGGTCAGCCTGTATCTATTACACATATACAATCTTCTTCTTCTTCTTTTCTTTTCTTTATTTTTCCTTTATTTATTTATTTAAGGTTAAAATGGTAATAAGTGTACAATATTTGCATATAGATGCAAGTTAGTAAGAATATGGAGTTAGTATTATATACTGGTGTTTTATAAGGGATTTTAAGCTAAATTAAATGAATGAAGATGATGAAATGCAGATTCATCAATACCATATCATAGCCAAATGATCTACATCATCTCTTGATCAATTAGCTATTTTTTTAACAGTGGTAGTGACATTCAATACACATTCATGCATGTTTAGTTCGTAGAGTCCACTTGCTATTAGAGGACCATATGCTATGAAATTACCATAACGATTTATGAAAAGTTTATTACATAATAAGAAAGAATATCCATATCCAACTAAGTTAGATATAAATAATAAGTTCCTTCTAATGTCAGGAACATAGAGACACTCTATAGTAATAAGGACTTCTACTTGAAAGAGATAGTCGGTACGTCCCGATGGTGACTGCTTCAACCGTTGCATCAGATCCCATCTAGATGACTATCTCCCCATCATCAAGACATATGGTTTGCGAAAACTCATGCAACAAATTGCATACACAAACAAGTGTACCAGAATTAATGATCCAACTACCTTCTCGTCCTACGTGTATGTTGGTTTCAATAATGAAAGTAGATGGGTTGCCTGTCGGAGCTACACCTTTCTTGACAGTTGCACTTCTAGTGTCCTGGCTTAATGCAGTGACGGTAAACATTTGTCTTCTTATATGTCAGATGTGTAGAAGCTTGAGAAGATGTGTCAACATCTTGACTCTTCTTATTTTCTTATGGACTCGTACCCTTCTTGGATCCATCCTTCATGATGTACTTCTCTTTGACATGTGCAACCATTGCATTGCTAGAGGGATTCTCTTTCTTCATGATGTCCTCAGTGCATTTTAGTGAAGAAAGTAACTCAACATTTGTCAGTTTCAATTTATTCATATGATAAGAAATAATGAATATCCACGTCCATCTCTGCCCCTAGAGCTCGTAGCTCAAAGAGACACCCATAAGATTTTGTTATATGTTCCCTTATCGGATATATTTCTACATCTTGCAACAAAGCATTTCTTTCAATACATTATATCACTGAGCACAGTTCACATCGCCAAACTTCTCCTTTAGATATACTGAGATGTCATGAGCAAATTCTATATCCATTTGCTACTTCTGAAGTACAATGGATAAATAACCAATAATGTAGCAACGGGCCAACGTGTGATCCACGTCGCACTTCTTGTTGAAATCATTGGCACATGTAGTCTGAAGGTTATTGTACTTTACGCTCAAGAGCACATACCCGATGTGCTCCGTTGCAAGAACAAGCTCTAAATTTTGAATCCAATCTGAATAGTCTGGATCGATCAACTGATTAACCTCATGTGGCTTGTTCACTGGGTTGAGAGATTTCATCTGAAATTAAAAGAATTACACTTGAATAAACAATCTTGGTCAATGATTTTAAACTTTCTATTTTTTTAGATCAAGATGTTCTCATATTTTTATAAAAAAATTAAAAATTTAGAAAATAAAAAATATAAAATAATTAGAAATCCATAAAGATCAGATATAATTAAATACCCACATAAAAACAAGAAAAGGCAGGGAAAATGCAAGAAATTATTATTATTATCACTATTATCATTATTAATTAGAACTGATTAATAAATAACGATCTTACACATTGTTTGTTCCATGTGTTTGATACACTACAATACTTACGTCTATAAACATCTATAATAGATTTATAAAAAAATTCAACTCACTTCACATTTATCGCTTATATTTATTCTATACTCTGGGTTAATTGTTGCTTAATTGATAGTTGGTCGCCATAATGATTGCTAGGCTAGCTTGTTATCCTGGGAGTCTGGTTGTTCGATTAAACACTATCTCTCCTTCATTGAGTTTTCTAGTTTCCTGAAACAGATGCAACAATTTGCATACGCGAGCAGAAGTACCAGAATCAATGATCCAACTACCTTATTGTCCTGCGAGAAAATTGGTTTCAATGATGAGAGTAGATTTTATACCTGCTAGAGCTTTACCTTTTTCAACGTTTTTCATGTATTCTGGTCAATTATGCTTCCAATGCACAAGCTTTTTGCAGCGATGACAAACATTATTATTCTTTGATGCTATCAGTGTAGAAGCATGAGAGGATGAGCCAACATCTCGATTCTTCTTCTTTTTCTTCTGGCTGGACCCTTCCGAGCCCCCTGCATCTGACCGTGCTTCCCTTTGACCTATGCAACCATTGCACTGCCAGTGGGATTCTCTTTCTTCAAGACATCTTTAACATACTTAATGAAGAAATTAGCTCATCATTAGTCATGCTCAACTTGTTCATGTGTTACGACACCACAGAGTTGTTGAAAGACTTGGGAAAAGATAATAGAATGAAGTCAGACTGCATATCTGCATCCATCTATGCCCCACGTGTGTCCAATTCTAAGAGATAACCAATTATTTTGATTACGTGCTCTAGAACCAAAGTCCTTCCTACATCTTGTAGTGAATACGCTCTTTCATGATATTGTAACACTGCTTCTCAAAAAAAATGATATTGTAACACTGAGTGCGATTTACGTCAAATGCCTCATCCCACATCCTTCTTGGCGTCCCTACTAGTCTAGTTCTTTCGTCATCATCCTAGCTTATTCTTGCTTGGCATCCCTGGTCTGGTTCTTTCTTCCTCATTCATCCTTCTATATACTCTTTCCGACCTCGCTCGAATACAACCACAAAGAAATCCACTTCCTGGGTTCTGTACCCTTCTACTGGGTTCAAGAAGTATACGCGACAGGAATAACATACATACGTGGCACACCACTCACCAGGAAGGGGAATATCTAATGCGTACTCACATCTATTAAGATAATAGAAGACTCATTAACTGACACTTCTGAATATCTCTTTCAGATTCAACATTATGTCCTAGATTGTGTCCATGTTCACATGTTACTCTTGAAGCACACTAGATAAAGACCCCAGAATATAACACACCGCCAACGATTGATCTTCATCATATTTTTCATTATAGTTAAGTTCTTCCAATGTTAGGATTTGTGTACTTGTTCTTGGTGAGCACATAATCGATGTGCTCCGTAGAAAGAACAAGTTCCAAATTACAAAGTAAGTCTGAATAATTTGGTACTATCAATTGGCTGACCTCTAGAAGCCCGCTAAACGGGTCCATGGATTTCATATATGAGTTTATGAATGCACTTATTAAAACATATAAATAATCATATATTAAAATTCAAACTCTTTGATTAAGGATTTTTAAAACAAAGTAGTCTTGCCTTTCAAACTTTAAAAGTCCATTTCCTTATAAAACTTTCAAAGCAGGAGATATACTTAATGCTATATATGTAGAAAGATCTAAGATCTGCCTTTTACCTTTGTCATGCCTCAATAATAAGAGAAAATGTAACTTAGACAAAGGAAGCGGGAACTCATTCTGCCTTACAAGTTCAACTTGTATTTTCCGTTTCAGTCTTTAACACCTGAGCCCATCGCCCTCAAGGTGATGTTGATCCATTGTTAATTGAATCAACCGTCAACATGAATGGACCCGATATGAGTAATCCAATACCGTCTCAATTATACGAGAAACAATACCGAGGTCATTATGCACACGACCTTACTTTTTCAAGAAGCAAAGAGCACGATCAATGTACGCTTGAACGTCGGAGCTATGACTTCACATATGCCTATCTAGCGTACAATCCATGGCGACGGAAATCTTTGCCTTGACGGGAGACCATATATGTTATTTATACGATCCTCCACATCTTATTCAAATTTTAATTAATCATCATGAATCATATTCATTATGATTAATTCTTTCAAGAGGAATTATGGCTTCGTGAACATCAACTTTTCGATTATGCCATCTCCTTCTAAGGATGGAGATCATTTTTTAACAATCAATTAACGATGCATGATGAGTCCTCAATCAAACTCTTTAGATATCATCCAAGCACCAGCCTCTATGATTCAACCATTGAATCAACAACTGTATAATTATCAAGATGATCATGGTACATAGCCCTAACTGTACCAAGGGACCTTATAAGTGCATTCATTCATTTATTCTCAAACAAGTAGTTAACTTGAATCAATAACATTTATTGATATATCAAAAAATTGCAATAACATTTATTGTAGAAACGGTTTGCCCGAAGCTCACATGCCTAACGGTATTAGCATGTACATATTTTCCTTAAATAATATGTATTTGCATGCATAAACTTTTACATTTACATATGTTTTAAAAATACATACATATACAAAATGACCACCCATATATATGGAAACACGTGTGAATAAATACAACATGTAAAGATAGATCCATAATACATGTATTGTCTATACATATACATATACATACTTTTACATATAGCTATAAAATATGCATACACAATGTAAATATATTACGTTATGTATATATTAATATTTTAACATATACAACATTAAATATAATGCATATATAATATTTAAATTAAATAATGTATAGCATTATTATAAAATAATAACCATCAGAAACCATTGATCGCAAAAAAATGGTTCTAGTAGAGTTGATTAATAGCGTGTCAGGTTAATCTATAGATCACGAGTTTAACTCTTACAAGCCATTATTTTTGTTGGATAAAATCAAACTTAAATTCCAAACTCGTTGAAACCTAGTTGAATTAGAATTTAGATACCCGATTGGAATATTTGAACTGTATCAATGGAACGTTGATTGAACCGGTCACTCCCATTTCAAAAACACTTGCGAGAGCCATGACTTTTGTCTGGCATAAACACTACAGGCCTGTTTGGTTGGAGGGTTGGACAGGGTTGGCTTGGCCCAACCCGGGTTACCCCTCCAACCAAACAGGGTTCTCCTCCTCACAATTTACTATTCACAGGGGTACCCCTGCCCAGCCCAACCCTGTCCAACCCTGCAACCAAACAGGCCCTACGTCATGGTTTGTTTCTTCTCTTTGTATTTTTTGTGCGGTACTTTTTGGATATGTCTAAGACGATTAGCGCAAATAATGTAAAACACAAAGAATACACTTGTGTTATATGTAATGGCGCATATTTATAAAGGGTTTCTCTGAAAAACACCCATCCCTTTTATCGCCAGCACGGGAGTTAGGGTTTCTGGGAAACCACCACCATCTGCCTCCCCTTCCCGGCGGCGGCTCTTCTCCCTTCTCTCTGCAAGCAACCAATATCTGCTTACGTTCTACGTTTCTCTGTCATCGCAGGGCGATTTCTTCTCCGATTCCGTAACCATGAGGTAACAAATAGTCAAAAGACTAATTTTTGAACGGTTTCTACATCATATAATTGGGATGCATTTTTGGCAAAAACCTATGTTTTTGTATTTAGTTGATAAACCAATTCCGTTATGAGCGTTATTGTTATTATATCGAATCGTTCATGGCCTCTTATAATGCTCTTTTTAAGTAATTTTAAGCCATGATCTAATGAACGTGGTTTTGCTTTCTTCGACTTGTTGCCGATGTTTTTACAAGATCTATCACCCAAGAAACACGCATCGGTTGTGGGTGACAGTAAGTATATACGTAGCTCTAATATAGGACGTCTCCTCGCTAGAGATGGTTAAACAGTTTTAGAAATCTACTTGCATTCTGTAGCATTCATTCAGTCGTTGACAAATCTGCGTTTTGATGGTCTGTAACAGCCATTATATTTTTAGGATTTTCTGATGATGACTTGGTATTGAAAATGTAACGTACCAATGTTCGGAGTCTTTCACACCTGTACCTTCTATAAAATACTCACAAGGGCATGCACCACTTCATTTGTGCAAGGGTGGTGGAGTGGACTGCTGGCTCTTCTCCATGTTGTGGATCTTGGCCAAGTTGTTTTGAGAATGCCAAGTTTTTCTGAGAAATGGATCTTTTCGAAGTTACTATGGTATTTGAGAACAGGACGGGGAGTGTTTGAGTGAAAATTTGATTGTGCAATTTTACTGTCGAAGCTAATAATTTTGTGTAGTTCTTCTCATTGTGGATCATTATGGAGTTAATTTGGTGGCCGGGAACTCGATGAGGAATGGTTGAAGGAAAATTTCAGAATTATACCTTTTTCTGTGAACACCACCAATTTTATAAGGACTTCACCGATGATGTTGTATCTTTGGCAACATTGGATGACATGATCCAACTTGGCATATACAAAAGCATCTCTGAGATATGTATGGCTCATGCAGCATATATTTCTGTTATCTAACGGATTATTGTATGACATTTTTGTTCTGCTGCAGACTTATCAATAAATTTATCTTACACATTGCAAATAAAATCACGCAGCACATATTTCTGTGATTTAAAGAATTATTGTATGACATTTTTGTTAATAAATTTAATTTACACGTTGCAATTAAACCTACATGATATCCAATGACTTGTTTACATTTTTACGAGGATTTTTCCATTCTCCATTATATCTTTATCAGGATATTGATATTTTTCCTGTTGGCAACTATATTTTTTCTTGCCGGTACTACATTTATAAAGTCTTCATTAATGGCTGCTTTTGTGGTGGTTTTCACACTTGCAAAATCTATCCGTTAGCTCATTTGCAGGCTGCCTTAACTTTTGCATTTCTGTAGGACTTTCAATACAGTATTTAAAAAATGTTACTACTGGCATTTATAGTTTCCCCTAAATGGTACCTAATTATGGCTTACCATTATGCTTATGTCTCATGCAATTGCTTTTTATATAAGAAAATTGCTAAATTTTGTTGTAGAAGCTCAGATTGTTCTTCCTAATTGGTTTTTTTAACTTGGGTGATGATGACATGATGCTTTACCTTGAATTGTTCAAACATGTTTGATTTCTTTTAAGGGCATTTATAATGCTTTCTTCTAGTCTCCATGTTCTGTTGCAGTCTCTTGGCATATAACCTCCAAATAACATTGATGATATTATGCCATAAAAGATAATTGGTTTTATTTATGTTGGTCCTTTAATTTTTATGACGAATAATATAGCTTCGATATAATAATTACAAACACAGGTAAGGCATGTTGAATAAAATGAAGCTAATGAATACTTCCACTATTTAAGAAAACCAATTCATCTCAAATATTTATTTTGCCTTTCATATTCAATTTAATACTTTTATATGCATTTTTTAATGTAAACATGTCTTCATGTATGCATACAGACACTTTTTCATGTATGCACTGTTCTTTATGCACCATATTTGTAATTTATCGTTGGTGTAACATTCTTTCTTTTGTTACATGACTCATGTTCTTTTCTTGAGTCCAATAAATAAATGCAATATTGTTTTTACTTGTTTTTTTTAAAGGCTTGTATTTGATCAGGGGTTAAGATTCAATGCCATTTCAGTGTTACTTACAAGTTTGGGCACTGATTTCTTTGTATGCATTATATAGGGGCCTATACCTCAAGAACCTTACACCCACATTAACCGATGTATCATGAAATTCGATTAGGGCAAAATCAGGGGTTTTGCCCATTCAGTTTTGTGACTTTTGTCCCATTATTAAATTAGAGTTTTAAGAGTTAGTAATTTTATTTGAGTTATAGTTAGTTTTTTTCATGTTGAAAAGATGCGACTATTTTGAGGCAACTTTCTAAATAGTATTTTTTTTAAATATTATTTAGGAAGTTGTCTCCGATTGTTTACGTTCGCTGTCGGCTACTTAACACAACCCTCCTTAATTTACCCAGGTTTGGGGAAGGAAATAGAGAGATCATTTTAGATGATCCAGCTAATAGCGAAAGTTACTTGAATCGTGCAAGCTATAGAGAAATACAAAGAAAGGAAGTAGATGAGGCTTTGAATGTTATGAGACTTGGGAAAGGTGTATGATCGGATGACATTTCTATAGAAGTATGGAAAGTTTTAGGTGAGCATGGTTTGACTTGGCTTACAAATTTAGTCAACGATTTGGCGAAGCAAGAAAGTGCCTGAAGATTGGATGAGAAGTATCGTGGTACCTCTTTATAAGAACAAAGATGACATTCAAAATTGTTCAATTTACAGAGGTATCAAGCTGATGAGTCACACTATGAAAATTTGGGAACGTGTGATCGAAAGAAGGTTGAGGCAAGTTTCTAAATTAAATTTTACCAATCCATATTTATGCCAGGTTGCTCAACTATTGAAGTTATCCATTTACCAAGGAGAACAATGGAGATTTATAGAGTTAAAAGGAAGAACCTCTATATATTTTTTATTGATTTGGAGAAAGCTTATAGAGGAAGAACCTCTATATATTTATGTTGGTCCTTTAATTTTTATGACGAGTAATATAGCTTCGATATAATAATTACAAATACAGGTAAGGCATGTTGAATAAAATGAAGCTAATGAATACTTCCACTATTTAAGAAAACCAATTCATCTCAAATATTTATTTTGCCTTTCATATTCAATTTAATACTTTTATATGCATTTTTTAATGTAAACATGTCTTCATGTATGCATACAGACACTTTTTCATGTATGCACTGTTCTTTATGTACCATATTTGTAATTTATCGTTGGTGTAACATTCTTTCTTTTGTTACATGACTCATGTTCTTTTCTTGAGTCCAATAAATAAATGCAATATTGTTTTTACTTGTTTTTTTTAAAGGCTTGTATTTGATCAGGGTTAAGATTCAATGCCATTTCAGTGTTACTTACAAGTTTGGGCATTGATTTTTTTGTATGCATTATATAGGGGCCTATACCTCAAGAACCTTACACCCACATTAACCGATGTATCATGGAATTCGATTAGGGCAAAATCAGGGGTTTTGCCCATTCAGTTTTGTCCCATTATTAAATTAGAGTTTTAAGAGTTAGTAATTTTATTTGAGTTATAGTTAGTTTTTTTCATGTTGAAAAGATGCGACTATTTTGAGGCAACTTTCTATATAGTATTTTTTTTAAATACTATTTAGGAAGTTGTCTCCGATTGTTTACGTTCGCTGTCGGCTACTTAACACAACCCTCCTTAATTTACCCAGGTTTGCGGAAGGAAATAGAGAGATCATTTTAGATGATCCAGCTAATAGCAAAAGTTACTTGAATCGTGCAAGCTATAGAGAAATACAAAGAAAGGAAGTAGATGAGGCTTTGAATGTTATGAGACTTGGGAAAAGTGTATGATCGGATGACATTTCTATAGAAGTATGGAAAGTTTTAGGTGAGTATGGTTTGACTTGGCTTACAAATTTAGTCAACGATTTGGCGAAGCAAGAAAGTGCCTGAAGATTGGATGAGAAGTATCGTGGTACCTCTTTATAAGAAAAAGATGACATTCAAAATTGTTCAATTTACAGAGGTATCAAGCTGATGAGTCACACTATGAAAATTTGGGAACGTCTGATCGAAAGAAGGTTGAGGCAAGTTTCCAAAGTAAATTTTACCAATCCATATTTATGCCAGGTTGCTCAACTATTGAAGTTATCCATTTACCGAGGAGAACAATGGAGATTTATAGAGTTAAAAGGAAGAACCTCTATATATTTTTTATTGATTTGGAGAAAGCTTATGATTCTATCCCACGGGAGATATTGTCGAGAGTTTTGGAGAAGAGACAAGTACTTGTCCTATACATTAACCTCATAAAGGATATGTATTATATGACTTTATTTTATACGGGGATCCAGTCAGGAAAGATTGACTATTTTGACATCAACATTGGTTTACATCAATGTTCAACTTTGAGTCAATTTTTACTTTGATTATGGATGAGTTGACAAGTCACATTTATAATGAGATGCCTTGGCATGCTCTATTTTCTAATGATACTGTGTTGATTGATGAGACTAGAAATGGAGTAAATGAGAAGTTTGAGGTTTGGAGACGCGCATTGGAGATAAAAGGGTTGCGTTTAAGCAGGATTAAGACTGAATATATGGAGTGCACTTTTGATGGAAGCAATGATGAATGACACGATGTGATGATTGATGACGATAACATTCAAACGAGAATTTCTTTTTGAAATTTGGGATCTATTTTGCAACATGATGGGAAAATTGATGGAGATGTTACTAATAGAATAAATGCAGATTGGCTAAAATGGAGAGGAGTCTTTGTTATTATCTGTGATAAGAAAATTTCTTCTAAAATCAAAGGAAATTTCTACAAAGCAGCTGTAAGACCTGCTATGCTCTACGGATCCGAATGTTGGCATGTGAATCATAGACATGTGTAGAGAATGACAATAACAGAAATGAAAATGCTAAGGTGTATGTGTGGACACACACATAAAGATCAGATTCAGAATGATGCAATCAGGAGGAAAGTTGGCGTAGCTCCGATCGAGGATAATATATGAGAAAACTGCTTAAGGTGGCTTGGCCATTTGCAAAGGAGGTTAGCTGACACACCGGTTAGGAGATGCGAGTTTTGGGATGTTGAGCTGGTTAAGAGAGCGCAAGGACGACCCGAGAAGTGTTGAAATGAGACTAATACGAATGATCTTAGTTTCTTGGATATAAGCTCGATCGAGATTGACCAAGATATGTCTGAATGTAGGCAAAGAATCCATGTAGTCGACCCTACTTAGTTGTAGGAAAAGACTTCGTTGTTGTTGTTATATGGTTTATTTTTTTCATCTAAGCGAATCAATTGCAATTTTCCTTTAAATAAAGATATTGTATGTGATCTCTAGTTAGTCGAGTTTAGATACTTTAGGAGTCCAATCTTAGTTTGCTAGGATTTTATTTTATTTATTTACCATTTTTGCAATCCCACCCTTTCTATATAAATGTCATGGCAGTCCTTTATTTTAGCCAATTCAAGTTAAATCAAAATTTGAGTTTCTCCAATTTATCTTCTCTCTTCTTTTGTCCTTCTCCCTCTGCGTAATCGTCAGGTCTCTTCTCTTAACCCTACGTAACTGACACATTTTTTCTTCCTCCAAAATTTCTTCTCCATTAATTTTTTTATCGTTAGCCGACCCTACTTAATTGTGGGAAAAAGGCTTTGTTGTTGTAGAAATTTTCAATCTGCATCACTTTAGTATGAGGGCATGGCCTTCATATTGTTCTAACGATATGTCCAAGTGTTTAAGGCCTTATCGATCGAAAGCATTTTTTTCCTCAAAGTGCTACCCAACACATATAGAGGATGAAGAAGCATTGCCAATGTTGATCCAGATTTATTCATGTATACAAAAAGCTGTCGAAGTCATTGCAAGATTCATGAGTTGTCGAATCTGTGGAACAACAATTGGGTAAAATGTCACTGAAGCTGCTGTCGAAGAAGCATTTGAACACCCCCCCACCGCCTCCTCCTACTAAAGTCATTGCATCACATCCCACCCTTGAACCCCTTCCCCAATGCCTCCACATTTGGAATCCTTCCTCGCACCAGTGAGACGCCATCTCGTACCAATCTACCAACACCTTCTCTGCCGTCCTCTCTACCATCACTAGTGGTGCCATCACCTTCCCTACCCCCTACCTCGACACTACTACCACCCTTACCACAACCACACATCCCACTGAGCCTGCCACCCTCACCCCTGTATGCTGTATCACTTGATGCAAACACTACCTGCGCCCCTAATCGAATAAACATCTCTGCCACCCGCACCCTCTCCAGCAGCAGCACCATCCGCATCACCTACACTTCTTCACATACCCCCTCTCTTGTTTATTCGCTCTCTCACCACCAAATCTCCCACCGCTAGCATGGACTTAATTACCACCATGAGTCCCTCTCTTTCCAAGCCCACTGTCTCCCCATTCGAGATTCCAATGGAGGACCGCCACCACAACGAATGCAACATAGAATTTGAATTTGCTTAAAATTAGAGTTTTCAGTTTGCATCAATTTGGTATCAAAGCATGACATTGTAGATCGTGTCATGGTGTGGCAATTTGCCTAAGTATTCAAGGTTTAATTTATCAAAAGCATTTATTTAAAGTGTCGTCAAACAAGTGGAGAGGATGAAGAATGTTGCTTCATATTTATTTAGGTCTACAAAATTTGTTGAAGTCATCACAAGATCCAAGGGTTGTCAAATCTTTGAACTGGAATGCCCATTGGATAAAAACATCATTTTTTCTATGACCCAAGTAGCCGTCGAGTCATCGCCTCTGTCGCTTGAAGTCGTCATTGCAGCACATCCAATAGATGCACCCTACACCTGATACTCACACTCTTGGAACCCTCCTTCGCAACCCTTGAGACACCATCTGATGCAGCGTGAAACCCACAGATATGGCCAATTAGTTATCTAATTTTATTGGTTAATTTTATTTACGTTTATTTAAGTTGTCGGGTCTTTAATTAAATAAATGAGATCGCCTGTGATCTCCAATAATTAGTCATAGATTTGATTTTTAAATTTGGTCGGTTAATTAGTTAGAGTCTAATTAGGATAATTAGTTGTCAATTTAAATTAGTCTACTATTTTTGTAATCTCATCCTTCCTATATAAAGGGATGAGGGTCCAATGGTTTTGGTCAGTTCAGATTTATGAAAAGTTGAGAATTATTCTCTACCCCTCTCTCTCCTCTCTCCTCCCGCGATCTCCGCGTTCTTCTCCCTCAACCCCTCGTTCCCGACGAGTTTCTTCTTCTCAACCCCTCTCTTTTCTCCATCGAAATTCCACCGTTCAAATATTCAAATTTCCCGCGCTGCGCCGAATTCTATTTTCCATCAATTGGTATCAGAGCATGGCAACCGAATTGTCCTTACGATTCGACGATCCCGTCGCGTATTGGAAGATGCAATATGATTTGAATTGCATATCTCATGGTTCGCGTTCACGCGCACGTCAACAAAAGTTCCAGCGACGTCTTGTATCAAGCATTAAAGTCCAAGACTGGCTGGGCGCGAAAATCAACGAAGATTCGCTCGACGACGACAAAATTCAGATCATCGAAGCTGCTGACCAAGGACCCATCTTCGACGAAGATCCAACCGTCTACGACGAACTGCCCGTTGTTCAGATCAGTTCGGAAGAAAAAGAAGTTGAAACAGTCGCTGTCCCGGAGGTTTCAGATTAGGCCCCATCACCAACGGCGTCCCTGATGGCAACCCCAACCCCCCAACGGTTCCCCAGGCCGTCCAGCCCCTCACCGCACTGCCGGCGGCCCCTCCCGCAACCCCCAATCCCCCCCGGAAACTCAACCTCGACAACACCCCTCTTCCCCTGCCTTCCCTCCCCGCGCCTCTCGGCCCCGCTAACCCGTGACCTGCCCCCGTGCCGCCTCCTCCCTGCCCCGGAATCCCCTCCGCCACGCCGCACCGCCCCTTTCCCATACAGTCCAAGCCACCGCGCCCACCACCCCCGCAACGTCGCCCCCAAATCACCTCCGAGCCGCCTACGCCTCCTATTCCCAGACTCCAACCCGCCCCGCCGCCTCCATTCCACCCTCGCCCTCGCTCGCACATCGCCACCCTTCCCTCTCCCTCTCGTCGCCGTCCGCAGGACCCCCCTCCTCCTCCTGCTACCCCACAACCCCTCCCTCGCCACCCCCTCTTCCCACAGCCGACGTCGCCCTAACTCGATTGGACACCCTAGGCCGCCCCGCCGAACCGGATCTCGCCCCCCCAGTGCCCGCGCCCTCCCGCGCAAAGCCCCTGGCGACCCCCGCCTCCCCGCAAAGCCGCACCTGCCCCGCCCGTCATCGAGAAGCCGTCGCCCCAGCCCGCGCTATGTGCGCAGGAGACTCGGGCAATCCCTAATTGGGGTCCCGAGGGTTACAGGATTCGAGTCCCACGGCCGGTGGGATTGGAAATCCTTTGGGAAATTTTCCAAGAAAGCCCACCGTGGTAACAAATTTTATTTAAAGGGAAGGTTCAAGAACTCCTTTTATGAAAAGTACTTAAGTAAAGGGGCGCAAAAATTGCGCCCAAGCCCCTGGCGGCAAAAATATTTAAAAAAGGAGGCTGCAAATCAGAAATCTGGGGTCCCCCCTTATCCAAATAGGACTAGAGCCTTGGGCTTCCCTTATATAAGGACCCCATGGCTTCATTCCTTGGACATATCTCCTCCCATCCTCTCCTTGTGTCATTGCTTCGCTATGGATTCTCCAAAGGCCATGTTGTTCATGCCTCATCAATTCTTCGATCATCCCAAGGAGGAGACAACAATCAAGAAGACGCCGCCGTTCGCGCCCCACATGTTCTTCAACCACGAAGGCCGCGTCACCCACGCCCGCGTATGGACTCCGCCGTTCGCTCTATACCAATTCTTCCAGAAGATGACTGAGCACACAGATTTGTCCTCCAAGCCTGCAGATCCAGCAATTCGTCGGGAGACGAATTTTTTGAAAGCGGAGGAGAGTTGATGCAGCGTGAAACCCACGGATAGGGCCAATTAGTTATCTAATTTTATTTACGTTTATTTAAGTTGTCGGGTCTTTAATTAAATAAATGAGATCGCCTGTGATCTCCAACAATTAGTCATAGATTTGATTTTTAAATTTGGTCGGTTAATTAGTTAGAGTTTAATTAGGATAATTAGTTGTCAATTTAAATTGGTTTACTATTTTTGTAATCTCATCCCTCCTATATAAAGGGATGAGGGTCCAATGGTTTTGGTTAGTTCAGATTTATGAAAAGTTGAGAATTATTCTCTACCCCTCTCTCTCCTCTCTCCTCTCGCGATCTCCACGTTCTTCTCCCTCAACCCCTCGTTCCCGACGAGTTTCTTCTTCTCAACCCCTCTCTTTTCTCCACCGAAATTCCACCGTTCAAATATTCAAATTTCCCGCGCCGCGTCGAATTCTATTTTGCATCACCATCTGATGTTAATTTGCGAACACCTCCACCATCAGCTTCTCCTCCATCCTCAATACCGCCACTTCCTTCTCAACCCTTGCTCAGCACCACTGTCGCCCTTACTACAACCACACATCCCACGGATTTCTTCACCCTCTCTGCTACTCGCGCTACAACACTTGATAAAAACACAACTAGCATCATCGTCCCCTCCTATCAAACCAATATCATCGCCACCAACACCCTCTCCACTGACACAACCCTCCATGATGCTAAGTGCTGCCCACAACCCCATCCCCTGCGTATCCACTTGCTCACTACCAAACCTCATCTGCCCAGCACAATATTCATTGCCACCACGAGCCCCTCTCGACCCCATCCCACCGCTGCCCCTCGTTGAGATTCCATCTTTGGAGATACCACTAATGCGCTCCTCGAAATTGGCACTGTTTCTTTCAGGATTAACGATGTTAAACTGTAGTCGGATTTGAAGAAAAACTATCTTTGTACAATGGTTTTTCCCTTAAGAGGAGAGATTCAAATATCTTTTGACAAGTTTACAAGGGTGCCCCTTACCAAAAACCTATTTGTAAAGATGGTAAATTTGATGGAAAGGTGAAACAAATGATTTATTCTAGTGAATGGGTTAGCAAATTGCAACTACATCATTTTTGCAAGAATTACAAAAGGAACATTGAGGGTGTGAAAAGCTTTACCAATTATGGGATCAATTTGAGAAATATTCATCACACGTGCAAGCAAAAATCAAGTAACTCATTAGGCGATGGGTTTTTCAAAGTGATAGAGAGCTTATGAAGCATGCAATCTAGAATTAAGGCAAAATTAGAATTTGTCAAATCTTTGAACCGGAACGACCATTGGATAAAACATCATTTTTGCTATGACCCAAGTAGTCGTCGAGTCATCGCCTCCGTCGCTTGAAGTCGTCATTGCAGCACATCCAATAGATGCACCCTACACCTGATACTCACACTCTTGGAACCCTCCTTCGCAACCCTTGAGACACCATCTGGTGTTAATTTGCGAACACGTCCACCATCAGCTTCTCAACCCTTCTCAACCCTTGCTCAACCCTTGCTCAGCACCACTGTTGATGCGGATTGAAATTTGGTGCGTCGACGAAAAATATTTTTTGATCGGTGGAATTTTTGGTAGAGAAGATAGAGGGGTTGAGAAGAAGAAACTCGTTGGGAACACAAGGAATTAGGGAGGAAGAACGTGGAAATCACGCGTGGAGAGAGGGAGAAGGAGAGGAGATAAAGAATAATTCTTAATTTTATAACATACTGAACTCTCTAAAACAATGGACCATCAGCCCTTTATATAGGAGGGATGAGATTACAAAAATAGAAATTTAACTAATTATCCTAAATTGACTCTAACTAATTAACTGACTAATTTGAAATTCAAATTTTGAAATTGACTACCAATTGGGAGATCACACACGATCTCGCTATTTAATTAAAAATCCGACGACTCAAATAAATGTAAATAAAATTAACGGCTAGAATTAACTAAGTATTCGGCCCTATACTTCGGCTCCACGTTGCATCAACTCTCATCCGCTTTTACAAATTCGTCCCCCGACGAATTGCTTGATCTTTGGGCTGTTGATGGCTTGTTGGTCGAATCTCCCAATTTCACTCCTCTTCCATGTTATGTTTATAAATTTTCTGATTTGAGGGGTACGTCTGTAAATTTTCTACCCCTTCATTTGAAAGGATTTCATAGCATAACTCATCCTTCAATTGCCCCTTTTGATAAGAACTTTTGTAAGGGGGGCTTTTCCTGCAATTACCCCAATATTTCTCGTGACTCCGATTGTCAAGGGACATGATCGGGTATACACCCTCAAATGTTAGGGTTCCTTCCTTCTTAGGCTGGCGGCGACAATGAGGGGAGATTGGCGGCGTTGGCGGGGCCGGGTGCTTGACTTGTAATGGGGCGAGGGCGAGTGAGGGTGCGGGGGTGCATGGGCATCGATTGGCGGTGGTGCGGCTTGGCGCGCAGGAGGAGGTATGGGGGTAGGGGCGTGGGAGGGTAGCGGGGAATGGGGTGACGATGGTACCGGGAGAGGAGGGGGCGTGGCTCGCATGCGTGGAGGCAAGGCCCTAAATGTCGGTTTCGGTCACCATTTCGGTATCGACCAAAACAGAAATTCGATGGAATTTCGGTGGAATTTCGACTGAAATTTCGGTCATTTCGGTCATTTTTTGTACTAGGACCCCCATATTTCGGTCATTTCGGCCATTTCGGTCGAATTTCGATTTCAACTGGATATTGATATTCGACAGAAATTCGACCGAATTTCGCTGAAATTTGAGGCCATGCGTGGAGGAGGGCTGGCAAGGATAGGGAGGTGGTCTGCGGAATGAGGTAGCGATGAGGAGTGGGTTTCGGGGCGGGGGACTGGGGGCGTGGGGGTCGCGGTAGGGGCCGCCGGTGGTGCGGCGAGGATCTGGAAGGCTGTGGGAGGTGTCGGGGTTGGGGTTGCTTTCGCAGGCGTTGTAGCGATGGGGGCAACAGGTGTTGGCGGGGTTGGCGAGGAGAGGGAGGTGGTCTGCGGAATGAGGTAGCGAGGAGGAGTGGGTTTCGGGGTGGGGGACTGGGGGCGTGGGGGTCGTGGTAGGGGCCGCCGGCGGTGCGGCGAGGATCTGGAAGGCCTTGGGAGGTGTCGGGGTTGGGGTTGCTTTCGCAGGCATTGCAGCGATGGGGGCAGCGTGTGTTGGCGGGGTTGGTGGCTCGGCTTGGACCTGGATAGTCGTCAGGGTTGGAGAGGCGGGGTCGTGAGGACTGGTGCACGGAGGGGCTGCGGCAGGTTTAGCGGGGGCAGGGGTTGGGGGTGTTGCTGGGGTCGCTGCGGGTGAGGGGGAGATCGCGGAGGGGTCTGACGAGGCTAGGGGGGTTGCCGGAGGGGTTGGGGCTGCAACAAGGGGTTCGCAAGAAGGCTGCGGATGGGTCGAAGATCGGTTTCAGAGGGTTTTCCAAGTCTGAATTTACCTGGATAGCAATCGTTTCGTCGTTGTTTTCTTCCGAATTAGTCTGGACAGCGGCCGGTTCGTCGTTGACGGCTAGATTTTCGTCTTCAACTTCGGTGTCGGTGGTTGGAGGCTTCGATTTGGCGGCGCGTCGGGCCTCGAAGTCAGCCCTAAGATCTCGATACATGGACTAAAAGTTTCTTGTATCACAAGTAGCATGCTCCTCATCTTCTTGTTGTGAGCGTCGTCGGCTCGCCGTTGTCGTTCCGTCGAATAATGGTGTTTCGTCGCGTGTCGGCGCGCATGTCTGTACGGATCGTCAGATTGTGAGGACGATCTGTAGGCCATGCTCTGATACCAAATGTTGCGGATTGAAATTTGGTAGAGAAGATAGATGGGTTGAGAAGAAGAAACTCGTCGGGAACACGAGGGATTAGGGAGGGAGAACGTGAAGATCACGCGTGGAGAGAGGGAGAAGGAGAGGAGATAGAGAATAATTCTCAATTTTATAACATACTGAACTCTCTAAAACAATGGACCATCATCCCTTTATATAGGAGGGATGAGATTACAAAAATAGAAATTTAACTAATTATCCTAAATTGACTCTAACTAATTAACTGACTAATTTGAAATTCAAATTTTGAAATTGACTACCAATTGGGAGATCGCACGCGATCTCGTTATTTTATTAAAAATCTGACGACTCAAATAAACGTAAATAAAATTAACGGCTAGAATTAACTAAGTATTCGGCCCTATACTTCGGCTCCACACTGCATCAACTGCTGCCCTTACCGCAACCACACATCCCATGGATTTCTTCACCCTCTCTGCTACTCGCGCTACAACACTTGATAAAAACACAACTAGCATCACTGCCCCCTCCTATCAAACCAATATCATCGCCACTAACACCCTCTCCACTGACACAACCCTCCATGGTGCTAAGTGCTGCCTACAACACCATCCCTTGCGTATCCACTCGCTCACCGCCAAACCTCATCTGCCCAGCACAATATTCATTGCCACCACGAGCCCCTCTCGACCCCAGCCCATCGCCGCCCCTCGTTGAGATTCCATCTTTGGAGATATCGCTAATGCCCTCCTCGAAATTGGCACTGTTTCTTTCAAGATTAGCGATGTCAAACTGTAGTCGGATTTGAAGAAAAACTATCTTTGTACAATGGTTTTCTCCTAAGAGGAGAGATTCAAATATCTCTTGACAAGTTTACAAGGGTGCCCCTTACCAAGAACCTTTTCTGTAAAGATGGTAAATTTGATGGAAAGGTGAAACAAATGATTTATTCTAGTGAATGGGTTAGCAAATTGCAACTACATCACTTTTTTGCAAGAATTACAAAAGGAACATTGAGGGTGTGAAAAGGTTTACCAATTATGGGATCAATTTGAGAATTATTCATCATGCGTGTAAGCAAAAATCAAATAACTCATTAGGTGATGGGTTTTTCAAAGTGATAGAGAGCTTATGAAGCATGCAATCTAGAATTAAGGCAAAATTAGAGTATAATTAAAGTAGTGTTATGGTTAATTTTATTAATATCAATTGAGTCAGTTGTAATTTCAATTTTTTACTTAAACGATGAGATCATTTGTAATCTTCAATTAATTAGTTTTTTTGGAAATAGATATTTTAGGAATCTTTTTAATTTTATTTACTTTTGTTTTGTAGTTTTACCCCTTTTATATTAAGGGATTGTAATTTCTATTTTTTACTTAAATGATGAGATCATTTGTAATATTCAATTAATTATTTTTTTTGGAAATAAACATTTTAGGAATCAATCGGGTTTTTGATTTTATTTTCATTTGTTTTGTAATTTTACCCCTCTTATATTAAGGGATTGTAATAGACAGTTTAAATTCAAGTTAAATTAAAATAGGAGATTCTCTAGATTATCTTCTCTCTCCCTTCTCCTCCCTCCACACAATTTTCATGTTATTATCTCAGTCACACGCAATTGGTATGTTTTCTCTGCTTACATCCTTCAGTTTTCTTTGCCACCCTATTTTGTTATTGTCAGAATTTTTCAATCTGCATCAATTTATTATCAGGGTACAACCTACAACCTACGTATCATTTTATTTCCTGATGATCCACCCAAGTATTTACGGCCTTTTGATCGAAAAGTGTTTTATTCAAAGTGCTGTCCATCACGTGCATAAGATGAAGAAAGTTTGTCCATGTTGCTTGAGTTTTATTCAGGTCTACAGAAACTGTCGAAATCACTATAAGATCTAAGGGCTGCTGATTCTCTGAATGGCAATTGGAGAAAAAGGCCGCTGAAGTTGCTGCTAAAGAACTCGAGTCATCACCTCCACCACTCAGAGTCGTCGTTACAACACATTTAACTCCCCCTTCCCCGCTGCCCTCAACCCTAGAAACCTTCCCTGTAGCTTTTGAGACACACCCATGCCAATTTGCTAACCAAGGATCGGAAATTCGGCCTAGGCAGCCGCATATGCGTACTTGGGCAAGCCAACGTCCCGACTCCCGGGTAAGGGGTATTCGTGCATAAGGTGCTCACAGCGCATATGCGTCCCGAGTATGCCGCATATGCGGCTGCTATGCGCCCGATTCTGTGATAGACTCCCCCCCTTTTTCTGGATTACTTTTTCTAAAACCTAAATGCCCGTAACCCCTTGCGCCTCCCCTTTCTCTTCATCGCGAGAACCCTTCCAGAACCCGACACACCTCTTCTTTCTCTTCCGCCATCGCGAGAAACGAGTCTAACCCTAGCAAAGGGCGATTCTCCTATGCTCCTCCGCCCTCCCTCACTTTCGAACCTGCTCCTCCACCCTCTCACCGGCGACGCAAGCCAAGCTGCTGTCCCTCAGCCGCTCTCTCCGCGCGACGCCCGAGGCCCCAAACCCTGCTCGTGATCTGCCGCTTTCTCTCCGCGAGCCTGAACTGCTGGCTGCTCTTTGATCTGGAAGTGAGAGGTCAATGCTGCTCTTTGATCTTGGGGGATATTAGAATGTGCTCAATTTTATGGATATCCAACTTTTCCAAAACCCTATTAATTACTAAACTCTCGGTCTCAGATTCTCGTGAAAAAATGGGTTTGTTGTACTGCATGGCGTTACCAGTTTAACATGTTTAACACCAGTTTGTTTATTTAGGGCCTTCCTTGTGATACACACTATTTATAAACAACCACGCTCGGGACTCATGTTTTTAATCTGTGTTGCCATGCTTTAGTAATGAAATACTCATGTGATGCAAGTTTTCCATATATAACACGCTCCTATACCTAAAGTTTTTTATGAGGGTACGTATTATTGTCAAGAATGTGATTCTCATGCCTGGATAGCCATATAATGTGGCAGTGTAGAGTTCAATGAAATTTATTCATGATGCTTCGAGTAACTTTAACTTGTTTTTTTGATAAAGTTGGTATTTTAAAAATACTATTTTTCAAAGAGCAGCACTGACCTTATGGATATCCAAACCTTTTTTTTAAAATACGATTTCCATCATGATTTCGTCATTGCGCAATTATGTCTCTATGTTTCTTATATTATAAGTGCAATTTAATTTTATTAACTAATTTACCATGAATTTAGGTTATCATGGATTCGGAACCAACTCATGTTGATGTTGCGAAACATGTGTTATTTACTCTACTCGGTTCTACTGACCCGGGATGGAAATATGCGTATCTTATGGAGAAGACGGGTCTGAATTCCGTGACTTGTCGCTTGTGTGGCAAGGTCTTGAAAGGCGGAATTAACCGAATGAAACAACACCTTGGTCACATCAAAGGAAATTGCAAATCATGTTCTAAGGCGGATTCTGAAGTGCAGAAGGAGATACGTGATTACGTTGAGGGAATCATGAAGAACGAGAAAGCTATCACTTTGAAAGAAATGAGAGAGGAGGTGGTTATCAGAGCAACTGACTCTTCCACAACACCATGTGAAGGAACATGTCCTGGGAAAAGACCACGATCATCGGAAGATGAAATTGGCACAATTGGCACAAATACAATGCATCAATCCGTTATCAAGGAAACACTAACCAAGGAGGAACGTGCGCGTGTCAACAAATATGTAGCCAAATTCTTCTATGAATGTGATATTCCTTTCAACATAGCGACCAAGAACTCCTTCATACGCATGTGCGAAGCAATTGGCCAATACGGAAGCGGCTACAAGCCTCCATTTTATTATAAAATTGCAGAGCCTTTGTTGAAGGATGAAGTGGAAGAAACAAAAGAATTTTTGAAAGGGCACAGGGATGCATGGAAGAAAAGTGGATGTTCCATCATGACAGATGCATGGACCGACATGAGGGGAAGAAGCATAATGAACCTGTGCGTTAACTGCAGCTTGGGCACATGTTTTTTGAAGTCCGTTGATGCTTCAGCCGATGCACATACTGCTGAATATATATCCTCGTTGGTGGAGGATTGCATCAAGGAGGTTGGAGCAGACAATGTTATGCAAATTGTGACTGACAATACCTCTGTTAATATGGCGGCCGGGAGGCTCCTCAAGGCCAATTATCCAAACATATTTTGGACATCTTGTGCTGCTCACTGTATAGATCTCATGCTTGAAGAAATTGGCAAGGAGGCCAAGGTCAAAAATTGCATAGCAAAGGCCAGAACGCTGACTATTTTCATCTATACTTTAAGCCATGCAAAGACGCTCAACTTGATGCGACACTTTACCCAAAAGGGTGAGATAGTCAGACCGGGGCAAACAAGATTTGCCACTTGTTTTCTCACGTTACAAAGTGTCTTTGAAAAAAAAGAGAAGTTGAGATTGATGTTTTCTTCTGATGAATGGAGAGAGTGCAAGTGTCCAGGACAAAGAAAGGTGAAACTGCTGGATCAATTGTCATTAGTACAACATTTTGGAGCCAAGTTTCCTTAACCTTGAAGATCTTTTCCCCGCTCGTTCGTCTCTTGTATGTTGTTGATGGAGGGCTTGAAGATGTAAAGGAGATAAAGACTCTTTTTAAAGACGTGGAGCATTCATATAAGCCGTACATTGATGCCATTGATTCAAAGTCGAGAGGGAGGTTAGATAGCTCGCTTCACCTTGCAGCTTATTATCTCAACCCCTTTTATTTCTATAGGGATGATGATCATGCTATTTCTGAAGATAACTTTGTTATAAATGGATTTTTGTATTGCTTGGAGATATTTTACCATGATTTGGACGTTCAAGATGTCGTCACAACAAAAGAAATGGTTCTTTACAAAAAATGGAGAAGGTGCATTTGGAAAACCCCTTGCTATCAAGTTGAGATCCGTCAAAGAAGACGTGTTCGATGCAGGTAGTAGCCACATTTTTAATATATGTTTTATACATATTTCAAGTACATGAAATGAATAAGAAGTTGACTCTAATTTTCCTTCAAGCTAATTGGTGGTCCTTATTTGGTGGTGAGACGCCATACATGAAGGTGGTGGCAATGAAGATTTGAAGCTCACATCCTCTTCTTCTGGATGTGAGAGGAACTGGAGCTCTTTTGCAGTGGTAGGCTACCATATTTAGTATTTACAATTATTGATTAGACTAATGTTTGTTTAATCAATTATTGAATGATTGTGTTGCAGATTCACACCAAGAAGAGTAATAAACTTGAAACCAACATATTGAATGACTTGGTTTTTGTGAAATTCAACTTAAAATTGAGGGAGCAACATTCTCAGAAGGGAAGAGACCCATTTGCTTCTAAGGAAAGGACATATGTAAGTGAGTGGATCAGACAAGAGGAAGATAAAGAAGAGGTGTTTCAAGGCTCAGGACTAACTTGGAGCTTGGTGGCCGAGGCAAGTGGAGCAGATGAATTGGTGCAACATAGAAGGAGCCAAAGGAACATGGATGCATTACCGAGTGTGGCGGAGGAAGAAGAATTTATCACGGAAAAAGACACTGACAACGATGATGAAATTCCTCCTGTTGTTTTTGATGATTTAGATTAGGAGTTTGATTATTTTTGTATGAACTATGAACCTCTTTTGAGCTGTTATGAACCTTTTTTGAGCTGTCATTCATAGATATTTTGTTATAATCTTATGATCCACTTTGAAATCAAAATAGACAACTTTGGAAATGCTTTCGACCTTGGGTTGAAAATCTTCACATTAAAATACTTACATTTTATTTATTTTAAATATAAATTATCTAGTATTTGAATTTATTATTATATTGTTAATTATTTTTAATTTAAATAATAGAAACCATATGGTCCGCATATACTTCCGCATATACTTCCGCCTGCCCGCTTACTCGCTTCGGACCGTCTGATCGAACTAATACTGCATACAGACTTTCTGAACCTTGCTGCTAACATCTGCTCCACATCGTCATTACACGTGATCCCAGTGCGCGTGATCATGCGTGATCTCAGTGCGGAGTGATTCCAGTACGCGTTAGTGTGCGTGATCGCGCGTGGTCCCAGTGCTCCCAGTGCACGTGTGATCCCATTGCACATGCAACCCTAGGTCAGTCACCGTGATCGCGCGTGATCCCAGTGCGCGTGTGACGATCTTGATCCCAGTGCACGTGCAACCCTAGGTCACGCGCGGGTGCGTCTCAACAACTTGTTTCGCGTGCGCACCTACAAAGTAATGGGTTTGGTTGCTTGAAGTCTACACATGCAACTAAACCCGTTAATGTCCGTGTAGACAATCATATCATTTGTCTATCACCCTAGTTTTCCATTATCAATATGTCAGAAAGCAAGGCAGATATTCCATATATAGGCGCCTTCAGAGATCCAGCGCCGATTGTGAAGATGGATGTTTCAAACTATGAACTGTCGGCAATGCAGTTCATGAGTATGATGAAGTCAATCGGTAAGAAACACATTCTTACTGAAGAAGAGCCTGTTGAGAAGACTGGGGTCAATGCCTCATGGGAGGTAGACGATGCATATGCCAAAGTTTGGCTGTCTGGAACCCCGACAATTGAGATTGCTAATGATATTCTTCATCAACCCACAACTAAGGCAATGTGGGATATTCTAACTGCTACATATTCTCAGGCAAGGAATGAGACGAAGATCCTGCAACTCCAGTATGACATATTTACTATCAAACAGAATGGGCGGCCTTTACACTCGTTATACACGTCGTTACGTGGGATGTTTGAGAAGCTTTATAGCTTCATGCCTCTCACAGCCATTCCAGAGCAACAAAAGACCTATCAGAATGCTACTATGGTCGGTGTTTTCCTTGCTGCCCTTGATCCTGAGTACGAGGCAGCACGTTCCCAGATCTTGGCGGAGTCTACTATTCCTCCAATGGAGGAAGATTTTCATAGTCTGAGCCGTATTATTGTCCCCTCGTCTCCTACGAATTCAACAGCCTCCACCATGGCGACCCAATCAAGGTCGAGGTCACCATCAGTTCCGTGGTCGTGGACCTTGCGGTAGAGGAGACCGTGTTCGGCCATCATGTACTTTTTGCCATCGTCCCGGACATACCGAAGACACGTGCTACTTTAAACATGGATTTCTAGCTACTGCACGAGTCACAGAACAGATTGAGCCTCCAGCCGCTTCATCTATGGATCAACGCTTTGATACTCTTGTAGCCCGCTTAAGGGGCATCATTCCTCCATCTGGTCCCGCTGCATCAACATCTACTTATGAGAGTCACATCGTGGAACCGGTGAACCACGCGAGCAGTTACGATGCGTGGGGCAGAAGGCTCGTAGTACCCGCGGAAGCCGCAGTGGCAGGGAAGGAGCCTAAATCGACCCCCTTCAACCCCCTCTGGCTTCGCTGGTAGGCCCACGTGGGGAGACGTTGCCACGTCTGCATCCACCAGTACATCAGGTAACACTTATGCATTCACTAGCAGTAGTAGATCAGATACTTTAGAGTGGATTATGGATTCTGGTGCCACACATCATTTGTGTGGTGATCAAGGTCTACTTACAGGATACAGACAGGTTCCTCCAGGTCGAATAATGGTTATTGCTAATGGAACACATTCCCTGATTACTGGTCAGGGGGAGATTACATTGACTCCATCCATGCATCTCAAGAATGTGTTACATGCACTTGATTTTTCGATGAATTTGTTATCCATTAGCCAACTTACAAAGGGTTTACATTGCCGAGCAATTTTTGATCAATCCTCTCTTGTTTTTCAGGACATCCTTACGAGCAATGTGATTGGGCGTGTCTATGAGCAAGACGGCCTCTATCGCCTCAGTAGGACTCCCTATGCTGGAACCTCATCTTTACCTGCTAGGTCCATCTCCCTATTACTGTGGCACATGCGCTTTGGACATCTCCCTCCTCAGAAGCTGCATCATGTGTTACCTCAAGTTTCACCTCACACGTCTATTCAATGTGAGGCCTGTCAGTTGGGAAAACATCATCGATCTACTTTTCCCAGTCATCGGTGTTGGAGTAGTGCCTCCAAGTTCGAGTTATTTCATGTCGATATCTGGAGTCCTAGTCGTGCTCCTGATCATCAGGGACACATGTTTTATATAGTTATTGTGGATGATTTCTCTCGTGTGTCGTGGGTATTTTTGTTAAAGAATAAATCTGAAGCGGGAAATGATATCATAAATTTCATCAATGAAGTTCGTAATGTTTTTTCCGCATCCATTAAAATTGTGAGAAGTAATAACGCCCTGGAATTCTGTACTCATATCCTAAGCAATTATTTCTCATCTTAAGGGATTATCCACCAAACATCCTGTGCCTATACTTCCCAACAGAATGGGGTTGCTGAAAGGAAACGCCGTTATTTACTCGATGTCACCAGGTCGCTTCTTATACATAGTAATGCTCCACATTCTTTATGGGGTGACATTGTTCTTACGTCATGCTACCTTATTAATCGAATGCCGTCATCTGTCTTAGGTGAGAAGACCCCATTCTCTCTTATTTTCCCTAACAAAGAGTTGTTCTCTCTTACTCCTCGTGTGTTTGGCTCGGTTGCCTTTGTTCACAAGTTTTCTTCCGGGACTGACAAGCTCTCTCCTTGGGCTGTCAAGTGTATCTTTGTCGGGTACTCCAGAACTCAGAAGGGGTACAAGTGTTATGATCCATTGCGAAGGAGGTATTTCGTCAGTGTTGATGTCACCTTTTTTGAATCCATTATGTATTTCTCGTCTACAGGTGATCAGCTGGTTCCTTCTGGCACGCCTGATGCCATATACATGCCACCACCACCACCACCACCAGAACCGTTATCATCTCCTACGCCTCCTGTCACGGTGCCTGTTTCACCACTGCCATTCCACTATACTCGTAGGCCTGCTTCTGCTCATGGTCACCGCTCATCATCTAAAACGCCTGAGGCATGTTCTGAAAATATTTCTATTGATAGATCTGATGATCTTCTTGAGCAGGATGTGTTGCAGAGGCCAGCTGAGGAGACAGATGATTTAGATGTATCTATTTCTCTACGAAAGCAGAAGCGGAGCTGCGCGTCATATCCTATAGCATCTTCTGTGTCGTTTGATCGTCTAACTGGCGAATTCAGGAATTTTGTCCTTGCATTGTCAGCAGTGGATATTCCACGGAGTTATCAAGATGCCCTGAAGGATAGTCGTTGGCGCTTGGCCATGGAAGAAGAAATGGCAGCTCTACAGTCCAGAAGCACCTGGAGTCTTGTTCCTGCACCTGCTGATGTGTCTACAGTTAGCTGCAAGCGGGTCTTTACAGTTAAGCAAAATGCAGATGGCAGCATTGACAGATACAAAGCTCGCATTGTGGCTCGTGGCTTTACACAGACATATGGGGTGGATTATCTTGATACATTCTCGCCAGTTGCTCGCCATTCCACCCTACGGATTCTCCTCTCTGTTGCAGTTTCTCGTGATTGGCCGTTGTATCAGTTAGATGTGAAGAATGCGTTCCTATACGGTGACTTACAGGATGAAGTCTACATGCAACAACCACCTGGGTTTGCTATTGAAGGGGAGAGTCCTACGGTGTGCAGACTTCATAAGGCTATCTATGGCCTTAAGCAGAACCCCAGAGCTTGGTTCCAGAAGCTCTCAGACCTGTTTGAGAAACATGGATACAGATGGTCAAATGCTGATCATTCTCTGTTCGTACAGAAGACACCTAGAGGTATTATTGCTATTATGGTGTATGTAGATGACATTCTGATTACAAGTGATGATGAACATGGAATCCATGGGGCAAAAGAAATGCCGGGCCGTGAGTTCGTTACCAAGGACCTTGGGGTTCTGAGATATTTTCTGGGATTGGAGTTTGCCAGAAATCCTCATGGGTTGGTAATGACCCAGAGGAAATATGTCACTGACCTGTTGAGTGAAACATGAATGCTTGGTTGCCGACCTGCAACTACTCCTATGGATCCCAGTATGAGACTATATGATGATGATACTGATGAGGTGGATAAGAGAAGATACAGAGAACTGGTGGGCAAACTTCTCTACGTTACTATTACCAGGCCCGATATCTCCTTTGGTGTAAGTCGAGTGAGCCAATTTATGGAGCAACCATGTCAGGCACACATGGATGCTATACATATGATACTCAGGTATCTTAAGCCATCTCCAGGCGCGGGTCTATTGTTTAAGAAAGGCAAGGAGGTTACTATATTAGCTTGTGCAGATGCAGACTACGCAGGGTGCCCCAAGGACAGAAAGTCCACCACTGGGTTTGCTGTGTATGTTGGAGATTCTCTAGTCTCATGGAGAAGCAAGAAGCAAACGGTGGTAGCAAGGTCCAGTGCAGAGTCTGAATATAGGGCTATGGCTCAGGCTAGTACTGAAATGATGTGGGTAGAAGCTGTGCTCGCAGATCTACATATAGAGGTTCCTCTTCCTATGTCTCTAGAATGTGACAATCGGACGACTCTATTCATTGTAAATAATCCAGCATTTCACGATCGGACCTAGCACATTGAGGTTGATTGTCACTTCATCCGCGACATGATTCATAAGGGGTTTATTGTTACATCCCATGTTAGCTCAGAGAATCAGACTGCAGACATTCTTACCAAGACGTTACTTTGAGGGCCTTTTCAGAAGTGTTTATCCAAGCTGAGCATGATTGATATCTATGCTCCACCTTGAGTGGGAGTGTAGAGATATTATTCACTTCTGTACTTTTCTTATATTTTTTATTTTCTGTTGGACTCTTTATGTATTTTACTCATAGGCTGTTCTCCTATATAAGAGAGCCTAGGGCGGATGGAATAAGCATGCCTTCTTATTTTCCCAACACTTCTTTTTTAAATTAAATTTCGTCTCTTTTAAAATTCTAATTTTAAAATTTTCGTGTTTGCATTAATTGGTATATGAGCAGGGCTTACATATTATCCTCAAAATCTGGCGACCCTTCCATGGAAACATAATTGTTCCTTCAAGCCAATGGTCCCATCGATTTTTTATGAATGAAGTCTGAATTGAGTTGGATCAGCCATGGCTGACAGCCTGACACTCACGTTAGGAGACGGGTTTCTCGAAGCACCATAGAGATGATGCAACACGTAATCCGAATTAAGGCTAATATAGGGTTTTGCGTCCGTTCAATTTTGTCCAATTATTAAATTGGGATTTTAGAATCAGTAATTCTATTTGAGTTGGGGTTAGTTTTATTTGCTTCCCAGTGAGTACATTCCAATTTTCATTTAAATAGAGAAATTGAATATGATCTAATTACTTGGTCTGTATTTTATAAGCTTGATTCAGTGTCTTGGGTAGCCTCTTTATTTCATCAAAACTTGAAAACTTACAAGAGGGGCCTTTCTAAGGGGAATTGCATGTGATATTAAAAGGGAAAGGAAAAGACCACAATTATATATCTAAATGTTCGTTGTATCTGCTACTAGGAGCAATCCTTTTCTCTCGTAAACGAGCTATGTAGCGAAAGGTTTTTGATGTTCAGTATTAGGATCATCAAAGGAAGATGATCCCGATACCTCCCAGCATTATGTCAAAATTAGATTTATCTTCGCAACTCACGAACTTCTCAAGGAATCTTCATCTCAGTAACGATCAATATGTGTATCTTCCTCAATTTGCATCTTGACGGAAGAATCCAATGTTCTTGGAAATTGGGAAGATTACTATATGTGAATTGTTCAGCATTACAAATGTCAAGGAAAGACATTCATAATGCATCCTAAAATAGTATCTCAAATTAGTTCCAGTCAGCTCCATTCTACATTGTGATACCAGTGATAGTTGCACTATTCACAGGATTTAATCCCCAGCTTCTGCAGTCTTCAGTTTCAACTTTCAAGTAAAAAACAATTAGCTCCAGAATGATATCAGTGGAGTTGGTTTTCTTACTCCTTAAGTTTCGCAAAATTTCCATGTTGTGCATGCTATATTGATGTGTACATTCCTTCCTTTGCCACAAAGAATTTCATAACAATTCTCCTATTTAACTCCCTTTTCGCCACAGCAACCAAAATTCACCTTCCAGAATATTACCTCTCTGCTAATATAAGCTAAGTAATGTTAACTTGATTAGTTGGAAGGAGACTAATCTTCTGTGCACACGTGTGCACTTACGAGTACGATCACCAAAGAAAATTCTAGACATCAGTTTTCTTTAGCAGACAACAGACTCCCTTTTGTTTTTACAATATTCTCGGGTATAGATTTGGTTGAGTTGTGGTTGGGCATGTATCTTAAAGGATTAAATCATATGGCTACCAAACATGGCTTTGGGGATTCGAATCCCCCTTCACCCACAACTGGTCCAAAAGGGAAGGATCTTTATCTTTGGGGGCAGACAATCATGATTGAGGTTGCAGACACAAACTTGGGTATGAGTCTTTTGTCGAAATGGAATGGCTTTACCTTTTTTTTCTTGCGAATGGTACTATATATATATTATGCATGGCCTGAATCATCTTTTTGTTTTACTGAATTAGCCTTTTCTTTTACTCATAACTCTCCCATTGGGAAGGATAGCACAGTAAGTACAAGTATTAATAGCATAGCAAAAATGCGTTCCTTGTCATTACTGGAATATGTTTGCTCGTGGTAATTGTGGCTTGTTGGGAGAATCGATGACTGCATCTTCGATGCAATGCTAATGCACATCATTTCATAATTCTTATATGGCCATTGCGATTCCCGCTATCCGCCTATGGAATAATGAATAATATGGTATAGATGACTACAATAATCTTAGTTTTTTCTTTCCATTTGTCATATCAATCCAAAACCAAAACCAAAATTGTAATAGTTGTAATTACTAAGTAGGTGATAATGTAGAATAGAGTTGCACATGAATGATGAGAAATGTGTCAGTGAAAGCTTTTTAGTCTGCAATGACAAATCTAAGTCAAAAGTCGTTAAAAGTGATGATCTTGAACCATAGCCAACTATTTGGGTTGTAGCACGAGCATATACATGACTAGTTTCCTTTGGTTCTTATCGCGGTTGTTCCGGGCTTCTGTCTTAGGGAGAGTCCTTCATTTTAGGTGTTTCAGATTCACTAAATAACGGGGCCATTTGAGGGAAGATTTCTTACATGTATCATAATTTGTTATTAGTAAAGGCAGAGGAAGAAGAATCTCGTATTGGAAAGCAAGTCGCAACTCTTCGCATGTCAAAGTTGTCCTGCTAGATCGACCGACCCAAGAGGGTGACTTCTATAAATGGGATATGCTGAAATGGAGGTGCGGAACTGATGCATATATGTTGAGGCATGGATAGGTCATTCACCTAAGAGTTTGCACTCATCTATCTTCATTTGAGATCAAAACATCTGTTCATCCTAATAATTGTCTCAATCTGTAGCTGGTAGTTCCGTGTGTTGGGTCTTCCTGTGACTCTTAATTAACTTATTTTGTTCACACAAAATAAACCCACCTTCGAGAGATGAGCACCATATTCTTGTTTATAGTTCGGCGAGAACAAAGACCCATCCCTCGTGATAGCTTGAGCTAGCAAACACAAGGAGAGGAGGTCTTCGCATCTTCAGTACCCTGTTGCATCGATATCTATCGTAGAACAGAGAAGTTTTATAACATGCACATGCATGCCACCCTTGTGGAGTCCTCGTTGGGACCGAGTGAGTCCAATTTACGAGAAGAAGGGTAGTGGACTGGCCACACAAGCCCATGCTATACAAATACAATACTATATCTGCAGGGCAGTTCTTTGATCCACTAGTAAAAGTGGAGGCCAACCTTCATGCATAACTGCAACTGCTGAGTTGAAGTCCTTTTCCTACTCTTCCGCCGAGAGATGGTCGTCCCTACGTTTCCTTTGCACAATCCCCACGGCAATAAGTGGTCAGCAAGTCATATCATGGAGTTGTTTTTGTAAACAACCTTGCTGCACACATTTAGCGTTTAGTCCTCCCATGATCCATTTTTTCTTCGGAGAATCCGCTTCACTTATTTGTATCAAAGTATCAAATAAAAAATACTTTGAAGTTGAAGAGAAATATTCAAATAACGTCTTATTCTTTTCTATAATCAATGATTGTGACACTGAAATATGTTGTTTCTTTCTGAAATAATAAACATATGACCACCTATAAATGCATATATCGGCATGCCTTTCTGTTTTGTAAAAAATCATAATTTTATATTTGTCACTTGCATTGGTTACTTAGGTAGAATGTCATTACCCATTGTGACAAAAAAACTGAAAGAAGAAAGCTCAGAAATTGAAGAAAAGGGTAGAAAGCAAAGAAGAGCGCGGTGTAGAAATAGCTTTTTAAAAGAAAATGAGAGTGACTATAGAGGAATAAAAGAGATGTACTAATTATGAAAATTCTTATCTTGATATCTATCAAGAACCATTGGAGTTGGAAACTAAAGATGAAGAAATGGTATTAGCTGGTTTGAAAAACCTCTTGTGGACAAATCAAGTGGCACCATTTCTAAGAGAATCTTACATTCAGTTCCCTTTTTATTTTATCGATGTAAGGTAGGAGCTGCTAGCATAATCTTATTTAAATTAGGAATCACGAGGACATCATAAACAGAATCAGCCATGATATGCCTCACCTGTTTAAAACATAGATTGTATTATTTGTTATACATTCATTTATTGATTCATCACATTCATCACATATATGTCAATGGAGTACATATTTTAACCTAGAACTCACCATTATAACATTTTCTGTTTTCTTGCGTTGAAGCTTTATATACTGTTAATTGATTGTCGGAGGTTTTCCTTTTTAAGTGGTTTAATGGTATCCGCTTAGATGCTCTTTTCTTTAGATGCAGGGTGTGCTGAAAAAGGGGTTGCCTGATCCGGCATTGTTTAAATACCACATGCTTTCATCTGTTTTCTTGGGTTGTAGTTTTACATGCTATTAATCGTTTGTTAAAGGTTTATTTTTTAAGTGATTTAACTAACTTCTAAGGCACTCTTTTCTTTAGCTTTAGGGTTACTTCAAAGATTGGTTGCTCTGGAAACCAACATTGTCTGTTTCCCACAAGTTTTGCATCAATAAATTATTTTTGACTGTCTGAACCATTCAAAATCAATCTAGAAATTGTGATTGCTCTGGAAACCATCATAAGGTTTCAAAAATCAAGGATCTCTCTAGAAATTGTGATTATATTGTTTGCCTTGTGCTTATGGATTCCTCATTGCCAATGGTTTAACAGCAAGCTCCAGAGTGATGTTCTGAGGGAGGCCATATCCCAGGTTGCTGGAGATGCTCGTGAGAAAAAGCGCAAATTTACAGAGACTATTGAACTTCAGATTGGGCTAAAGAATTATGACCCTCAGAAGGATAAGCGTTTCAGTGGATCTGTCAAACTTCCACACATTCCACGCCCTAAAATGAGAGTCTGCATGCTTGGAGATGCCCAACATGTGGAGGAGGTAATAATAGCTCTAGTAAAATTCTGGTTTTTGTCTAATATCCCTGGTCACTAGTTTAATGCGCTTGAGTTGGACTTTGTGGTATATTGACGTATGATGTCCATGCGATATCTATGGTGACAACACTTGTCAGCTTGAGATCTGTTTGTTTCGTAAATGGGTTGTTATATTTGGTTCTCTATTCGTTGGCTACATGTTTTTTTATGCCTGCCTTGCCATTGACGTGATGCTGAGGTTTTTGAGGAGTTTTGGAGGTGTAACTTTGGGTTTCGATGCGATTTATTGTAGCCAAGTTCATGACAAATAGACTTGGAGGGTTATGGATTCAATAGTCAGTCTAGTGTAGATGACATTATTTTCGAGCACGATAAGTTAATGGCATCGGAAATTGTGACTGATTGCGGTGGAGGGATCTATGGATCAATCTGGAAATTTGATTTCTCTAAGGATGTTGATTGTGTGCATCCGGGTTTTCCAATCTGTGGATTGCATGGAAGATATGTTGCTGTCTCTCTCTCATCTGCGTTTCAGACTCAGAGGGGACTTGTGCTTGGATATTTCTATTCTCTTTATCTATATACATGATTTTGATGGGGGGTTTAATCATAGGCTTGAGAGACTCATTCAGAGGTTTATTTTGTGTGGTCTTCCTATGGTCAGAAGGCATGTGGATGGATTTGGTCGTCTAGAACATGGCTTTGGTCTCCTAGAACTTGGTTTCTAGTCTGCTCCAATGTGGTGACTTGGGGGCTTTGTGCCCGTGCAGGGTGAATAAAGATCTTCTCATGAAGTGGGTGATGCGTATCTGGGAGGGGAGTGATGTTCTGCTGTTACAATTTCTGAGTAATAGTTACAATGTGAGAATTGGCCTTGTTGAGATCTCTTGTTGGGTGAAACTCTCTTTCTTGCTTCTGGAAGGGTTTGGTTGTGACTATTCTGGAGATGTCCCCTTTTTGCAGTTGGTTGTTGGTGATAACAGAGCTCTGGATCCTTTGGACTGATTGGTCGGTTATATAATATGGTAATTGGTATTTAATTTTTTAATTCTAAATGTTTTATCTGGGTGACTGCATTTTTTTGAGGTTATATATTATGGTAAATGGTATCTGATTTCTTTTACTTCCAAATGTTATATCTTCATGAATTTGCTTTTTTTACTTTGCAGGCTGTAAAAATTAGTTTGGATTATATGGATGTGGAAGGTTTGAAAAAAATGAACAAAAACAAAAAGTTAGTTAAAAAGCTTGCAAAGAAATACCATGCTTTCCTTGCATCCGAGGCCATCATTAAACAGATCCCTCGTTTACTCGGGCCAGGGCTAAACAAAGCAGGCAAGTGCTCATTATTTATTCAGAGGGATACATTTATAAGCTGATCTTTTCTTGTCTTCTATTTATCTGCATTATGTTTTGCAATTTTCCTTCCAGTAGCGTTTTCCTTCAGGTTTCTCTTAAAAATGGATTTGTACTTGGAATGTCTTTGCAGGAAAATTTCCAACACTTGTTACCCATCAAGAGTCATTGGAATCTAAAGTTAATGAAACCAAAGCAACAGTGAAATTCCAGCTGAAAAAGGTGCTTTGCATGGGTGTTGCCGTAGGAAACTGCGCCATGGAGGAGAAGCAAATTTTTCAAAATGTGCAGCTTTCCGTTAATTTTCTTGTATCACTGTTGAAGAAGAATTGGCAAAATGTAAGTTATTTTCTATTCCTTAATTTGTATGCTGGTTAGGTCAAACACCCTGCTGAACTTGTCTCAAACTCATCCTCCCTCAACACCCTCACCTCCCCCCACATCATTATCTATACTATCATCCATCTGTTTCTTTTCCATCCTCTCTCTAATCAAATTTATATATTAATTTGATGCATCTACTCTCTTTCCTCTCTCCCCTCTTACCTCCCTCCACGGTTTCAGATATCATTGGTATCGTCAAAGGACCGTATCGATATGGCAACACACACACAAACCTATTTCGGTCCTTTCACAAATGGACGTCGATATGGGTGATATTTCGGTGATATATTGCCGAAATATCGTATCTACATGATATCAATATGGATACCAATGTCGACATTTAAACCCTTGCCTCCCTCCTTGTGGTCTCTGTTTATTTTGAGCAGATAACATTTTCTTCTGTCTCAATAATTGATCTCTCTTGTAAGCCTCCTCTATACTCCTGGTATTATTCTCTCTTGCCCATTCCTTATTTTTATATTTAGTAAAATACAAACCTATAAAACAATCAGTCTTTAAGATGTAATTTGCCATCTTCATTTGAAATTTTTGATCTGCCCTAAGCTATCTGCAATATCTTGGACTTACGGATTGAATTCTAATGATATAATAATATTTTAGAAAAAAATTGCATTATGGGAAAAGTAATAAATGGTTCCATATCTACGTTAGGATATTTTTTCATACAATTATACAACAGCAGAAAAAAATTATCTATAAGAATAGGCTCTTACCTGTCGTCTCTCCTTCCAATTTATTTTGAGGACATCTTTATCAAATCAGATCCTTCTCTATCTCGTATACCAAGTTTGCTATTAAAATTTCTATAATGTTAACATATTAAATTCTAGCATTACCTAGTTAATCTTTATAATGTATTTTGTACGATATGTAACTTTGTTATCAATTTTATATAAATGGTTCAATATCTACGTTATGATATTTTTTTCATACAATTATACGGAAGTAGATAATTTTTTTAATCTATAAGAATAGGTATTCAATATGTAGTCATGATTCTCTCACCCTTCTCTTACCCGTCGTCTCTCCTTCCAATTTATTTTGAAGACATCTTTTTCAAATCTGATCCTTCTCTATCTCGTATACCAAGTTTGCTATTAAAATTTAAATAATATTAATATATTAAATTCTAGCATTACCTAGTTAATCTTTATAATGTATTTTGTACGATATGTAACTTTGTTATCAATTTTATATAATAATTGGAGAATAATTAACAAAACATAATTTACAATATACAATTGATTTATAAAATTCTAGCCTTTATTTGACGGAAGACTATGTAAAGAAATTCATTTGCATAATGAAAATGCCACATATATATGTATATCTATATTTTTATATCTTGTTTTGCACGTCAATCCTGGTTATTTGAATAATAATAGTTAACTTTTTTCTTCAAATAAATGTATGAAATGCTCAATGTTTACGCACTTTTATAGTTAATAGACACCAGAAAGAAAGACGTATCCATACTTTATATTATAAAGCTAACTGAATGTGAAGTCAATATTTTTCCTGTCATTACTTAATTTTTTCATGGTTCAATCTTATCCTGCAGCAGAGTGGGTATAGATATGGCAAACAAATAAAGTGGCCCCATGTTCGGATCTGTCAATACCTTACCATAATCAAAATGTACAACGGCCGGATCAACCAGAATTAACATAAATGCAGCCACTGGATCCATCCTAAAAGGGAGTTTAGCATGACGTTGCCAGTTAATTCTGTTCTTGAGATTCTTTTATGTTAGTTTACTAAACACCCAACTTTGCTCGTTCATTCATGTGGCACGAAACACCCAACCCATGGTGGATCTGTCAATACCATACCATAATCAAAATGTACAACGGCCGGATCAACCAGACTTAACATAAATGTAGCCACTGGATCCATCCTAAAAGGGAGTTTAGCATGACTTTGCCAGTTAATTCTGTTCTTGAGATTCTTTTATGTTAGTTTACTAAACACCCAACTTTGCTCGCTCATTCATGAACACCCAACTCATGTGATTATGTTGGTATTTAAAAGCTGAAAGATGTGCTCCGTGATCATTGCATCTTCTCACTTTTGCCTTGCCGTACAGGTTAGGTGCTTATACCTGAAGAGTACTATGGGGAAGCCATACAGAGTGTTCTAATCTAGTTGAACATCTATGGATTTCTCATTACATTGGCAGAACATTTCGGACTTGCCCATTTTATTTTGTAGCCTTTTTCGGTGTTCTTGGACCATAGGAGACCCAACATGAATTCCTTTTTTTAAAACCTTGAACTTATATTTGGTGCAGTTTTGGATTAAATGTGTTTCTGAACATATATTGAGAGTTCTGAATTTCTGGAGTTGGTCATTGCTGCTTAATTCAATATATGTCTTGCCTTGTCAGTATTCTAAGTTTTTGATCGGGTAAATGCTGACTTTAATTTAGAAGGCAGGGGGATGGTATGTTGTATGGATGTTCTTCCTCTACTACCATGTAAATTCATTTTCACCTTTGCAATCGTTGTAATTTTATGCTGACCGTGGTAATTCTTTTCGTGCACCATCCCTGCTGAACTGTGGCTACTTTTGTGCTTTACTATATTTTCATAATAAGATCAGATGGATTGTCTCTGAGGTCAGGTGTGGGACAATCCTATTTTATGGCGTGATCATACAAAGTGTAACTATTTATTTGTTGAACGTCTATGGTTTTATGATGGGCTCGTCTTATTTATTTGTTAAACGTCCTTGGCCTGATGTTGAAATCAATGGTTTTTTTAAATTAAGAAAATAAACAAATATACAAAGAGAGGAGGGAAAGGGAGTTTGCACTTTGGGGTGTAGCAATTCCCTACATCTGCTCTTTTTTGTCCCTCTGATTTTTGATGTGGAGGCTATTTGGTGTGATGGATCGACGGTGCCGGTAATTGACTGTATTGGACAACCGATCAAATTCCATTCATAGAAAAAGTTCAGAGTGCATAACAGGCCCATTGGGCTGGTAACATCCCCCGAAAAGAAATAAAAACGCAGGTTCCTTGCATCTTTGAAATTCAGTACAACCAATGACACTATCTCACAAGGAGCATGAGAGAAGGTAATGGTCTTAAACCACAAAAAGTATAAGCTCGTGCTTCTAGGTTGATTGCTAAGTAGGGTAGATCTAACCTCACTTTTTAGTTGATAATTCGTGTTGAGTGCAAGTGTGCGGGTTCATAGGGCTGGTGAGACTTTGGCCACAACTAAAGATTAGTGATTAATAAGATTTAATATTAGCTCAACAATTGTAGTTTAAGGAGGGAAGTAGCTGGTTAGGCAGAAATAGTGATAAGTAGTAAGTTCTCTTTAGCAATTTGTGCAGGGCAGTGCGAAGTACCTTGCTACATCTTTGTTCATCTCTTCTTCCCAGTCAACTACCAAATTGATAGATGTTTGGCCCATATCTGCCAATGGCGTGATCAATATGGGAGTGAATTGGGATGTTCAAAAAGTTCATCTACGCTCTTACAAAACTCAGAAATTGATCATTATGAACTCTAGCAACTAGAGTAGTTCAATCACCATGGTAGGTACATCATCGCACCAACCACAAAATTTGAAACATTAAGCATGGTAAATATGCAAAAAGTGAATAGGTAGTGCAAGAAATGACGGGGGGTGGTTTTGATGTCGGCCAGACACAAGTGGTAACCATTTGATCTACAATCTGGCTTGTCTTGACTCTTGAGCTCTTAGTTTATTGTGGCGTGACCAAAGGAAGAGTGAAATGCGAGGGTGGATATGCGGTCCAGTGCATTTAGGCATTTTTGTTTGGTCTTGAGGTGTGATGCCTGCAGATTCGAGTTACTCGTTTACGCAACACTCATAATCATATATTTGTAATTGATCACATTAGGTTATTGAATTGTAGGAATTTTTTTGTTGCAATGGCATTCACAATCTAATAACAAACCATAGCAAATTCACATTTTCATTAGTTTTCATATATAGTTACATGTAACAAAAGAAACTACACTATGTACATGTATCTTAAAATATAACAAAAGAGAAAGAAAAACATTTATATTATACTAAAAAAAATATAACATGTGTACCGTCAATAGTAGCCGTAGAAGTTCAGGGACAATTGTCAATCTACTGCGATTCAGACGCTTTACCTGCCAAACATATTAGGAACAAGAGATATGTCAACAAATATTGGTACAATAACAAATTATTGAAATAAAATAGGTATTTCAATGATTTCAAAAGAAGCAAGTAGATAGGCTTTAATTTTTGAATTTAACAAGCTACTTGCATGAAAATTGGTTTTCAATATATTTTTGTATGATCCCCTATTACCCATCACCTCCATAATTATATATATATATAACATTTTCATATATTAATTAATGATCCATATGTAGGTTATTATCTTTTTATCACTTATAGATCATGTTGATGGATGTTGGTATTAAAAATGATGAGTCTCTGATATGAATTGTCTATGTCAAATTCTCAAACTTAGTGGATAGTCAGTGGTATTGGTCTAAGTGTAACCTCATAATATGACCCTAAGGCGTGAAGAATACCTTAGGGATTGGGCTGCCTCCGTAGGCATGCAATGGAGTATAATGCATCATAACTAAGTTCCCAACACGTCCACTAGCTTCTCCTAATATCTGTAATAGTGGTTCTGAACTCTGATTAAATGTCGGTGATTGATGATGATTGATTTCTGTCTTACGATATTTTCTTTGCCAGACCTACTGGTGGAATAGTAAATAATCTTGAGAACAATGTCAACTCAACTGTAACTAAACTCAACTGTAGCCAACTCTAAACAGTAACCAAGCTCAACGCCAACCAACCACTACCTTTTCCTCGTCAAGACCTATTGGCGGAACAATAAGCAAAACTCAAGTGGTGAGGAAGCCTCCTAAGAGACTCTTCTGTCTCGCCCTCCCAGTGGAAGTGTGGTCTAGGAGAGGGCTAGGGACACTCCCAAACAATGCCCTTGAGATGGGTGGGAGAGACTTTTCAGACTAAATCACTCCGTAAAATCAACCCGATCGGAACGGACAAACAGAGTGCTAAAAATCAAAATCAAGGGTCCTCCGGCCTAGGAAACCTACTGAAACATGGTCAGCTTAATTGGACAAAAATCTGGATCCCAATGAAGTGTAAAAACACGACGAGCTCGCGTAAAAGTTGTAAAAAGGTATGCGATCCTAAACCTGCGCACTAGGCGGCCGCTGCCCGAACTGAGTTTCCCATCTCCCGCCCAGCTGAGGGTCACCACGTCCTTGCATAGTCAGGTGTAAGGGTCACAATGACCGGCACAATTAACTGATATCATTGATTCTCGATCATATGTATGCACTTGATTACCGATTCAATTCACCTTCCAATGAGAACACTAGTATTAACAAAGATAAGGACCACTCATAAACAATGTATTTACTAATTTGAGGCATAAACACGATGATATAGCACCGAAGAAAGAATAAATTTCTAAGGGAAAGCAAATCAATGCAGTAGATGTGATTCCTCACATTACATGGATGACATAACCAACAAAATAGGAGCATTACCAAGATCGACACTAACATGTGATTATGTGGACATTTATATATAGATAAGTGAGATGTTTGTGCAAATGAATTTACAAACTCATAACCACCTATGGAACCATGTTGGTTCACCTTGTCTGAAGACTTTATGCTAATTGTCGCAAGCGATGGCAACATCTTGCAACAGTTTTAAAGGGTGGACTGAAACCTGTATTTATTCCTTGGCAAATACTCTTGAAGGTTTGGAGCGGACACTATAGAGTGTTTCCCCCTCGTTGTCTAAAATAAGTAATCGGGGGAGGGGGGGGGGGGGGTTGGAGGGTGCACACATCATATTGATGTGTGCATAAAAGGTAAGTCCATCTCTAATTTAATTCACGACATTCAAGATTTATAGTTCAAGATGTAATTTTCGAGAGATTTAGAAGCACACCGCAGATGCCCAATGGAGAATTTGTGTCGTCAATATTCAAAAGGTTGAGAAAGGGAGATGTAGTGACTGTATAGCCTGGACAGATAACAATGCTGGTCAAACTCTTTTCGAAGTTGTTAAAAATTGAAAGCACTTTGAGATGATAAAGTTGTTTATCAAAGATGGTCAATTGTTGCTCAATACTGTTTAAAAATGTAGACTCACCAATTTATTATCAATTACACTCAGACAACTGAACTAAGATAGAGAATCCAATTTTTTTAATATATTCTCTCTTATTTTCCTGACTGATTTTCTTGTATACCATAACCACGTGACTCCCAAGAGGCAAGCAGGCATGAGGAATTCTCATCGCACACGATATTTATACATTATGTCTTTTACATGAAATATTGAGAAACTTTTGACATCCATGAAACAAGTACACCCGTGAAACTTTTCTTTGAAGAAAATAAAATAACGATCGCTGGCTTGAATGTATTCGAGACCAAACATGACACTAATGGTGTACCATTAATATCTTTGAATAATTAAAACAATTGCATGTCCCTCACGATTTCATGTACTTGATTAATTGCTATTAAACACCATCGCTTTGTAGTTCATATATGATTCACTCATCCTGTTTGCACTTCTGATCTCCATTTCCTCCATTGTCCGGATCTTTAAAGAACTCTCCCTTTCTCTTTAGTTCCTAGACCATAAAACAATCGGTGTTTGCATTATTCTTTTTACAAGTAGAATTATCATGATCACATAACATAGACATAGAAAGCAACATTTGTAAACTACATACATGGCAACAAATGGTGGCTTATTTTGTACCTTGGATCTCTAAAATTGGAGGAGATCTGGGTTTGCAAGCAACAACTCTTGGGGATTTGGGAATCAGGCAGCAGCATGCAACAGTAGTTGCAACAGCTTGACATCAACAGAGGCTCCAAGCACCTTCAAAATTTTGCTCGAAATGAATCTCCAACAGCGGCAAATTGACTGCTTGTGTGGCTTTCAGCAGTAGCAGCAGTGCTGCCCATGGAGCAGCTCCAACAGGAGCCGTGACAGGGGGAACAAGAGGCTGCAACAACGGCTTGAAGGAAGGCTGCAACAACACTAGCTGCTGGTTGCTGCAATTGTAGAGGAGGAGGCTCCTCGCCTGGAGAAGAATAGGATTTTGGGGGAAATAAGAATAGAATGAGGGGATGCATGGTTGATATTTATAAAGGAAAAAGTAAAAGGGGGTGTTGACAAGTGGAAAGTATAGAGGGCCACTTGTTGGGCTGTGCTGTGCCATTTAAATTAATTTTTTATTTAAAAAAACCTTCCTCTCTCTTTTATATAGAATATCAAAGTCATCCGTATTTGTATCTCAATCCTCCGATTCTGACGTACAATATCTCATTTTGATTGTCTATGCATGATGATCAAATGATATACATTTCATACTTTTCTGATCCAAGATGGATACAAAAATTGATGAAATACATTCTTGATTTTTAAGGATTTTTTGTTATTTTAAATTATCAAATGACCTCCGATTGATAATGATTTTGTTGGTCTTATTTCGTCGAGATGAATTTTCTAATGGTCTTGGATTATTTTTATGATTTCAATCAATGTCAGACTTTTCTGGTGGCACACTCTACGATGTAATTGATTTTTAATCGATTGATCTCAAATGAATTTTTGATCTACAATCTATGGATCGATTTAGATCATTTAATATCGATCATAGTTTTATCGGATCAAATGGATCATAATCGGGTCAGGTTCGGGTTATTCGGATCCGGATGTCACAAATATGAAAATCTTAAGGGAGTCTCATCCTAGAGACTCAGGTCAATGTCACTACGTGTTCTATATGAATTTCATCTTGCCTTAAAAACCTTAAAGGGTTTTGACCCCATAAAAACATCAAAGAAAAAAAAGTCATATTCTTTCAGCATATATAATTAAATAGGCTTATTTTGATGATTACTTGAAAAGAGCTGCGGGTATTGTGCCTGCATATCTGCTTCAATCTCCTATGTCACCTCTTTGATACCATATCGGTGCCATAACACCTTGACCAAGGGATTCTCTTTGCTGCAAAGCTTCTTCATAGCACCGCGAAGTATCTGCACTGGCCTCTCTTCGTATGTCAAATATGGCTCCACATGAAGATTTTCGTAGCTGATGACATGTTGATATTCATGCACGTACTTCCTCAGGTTGGATATGTCGAAGACATCATGTATAGCTGATAGGCGGGGAAGGGCTACTTGATAGGCCACCTTCCCTGCATGGGAATTGATCTCAAATGCTCCCACATATCGTGGAACCAACTTGTCACGAACATAGAATCTCTATAATCCCTTCATGGAATATACTCATAGGAACCCCTAATCTCCCACATGTATTTTAGGAACGTCGATCTATATGAAAGATTTGGTTAAATATTAATAAGTCATATTTGATGATGATTGGATCACCTGAAACTCCAAGTCTATTCTCCGACGGTCTACATAGCTCTTCTAGTGGCTCTGTGTCGTCAAAAGTTTCCATCTCACAAGATCAACAACCCTTGCAGTCTCCTCCAATAGATCTAAAGAGTAAAGAGCATGATCACCACCTCACGCCAACTGAGAAGTGTAAGGCATCTCCACCCATATAGGGCTTCAAATGGTGCCATCCCGACTCTGGAATGATGGTTGTTGTTGTATGTGAACTCTACCAATGGCAGGTGGTTCTTCCAGGACCGTTTCCACTCCAAAGTACATGCACATAGCAAATCCTCAAGGGTCTGAATGATGCATTCGCTCTATTTGTCAGTCTGTGGATGGTTTGCAAAACTTATCTTCAGCTTTGTCTGTAGTGCTGACATGAACTGATGCCAGTAGTGAGATGTAAATCTTGAGTCGCTATCAGACATTACCTCACGTGGTATACTATGTAGCATGATAATATTCTGCACATATAATCTAGCCAATCTAGATGGAGTGTAGGTCATGTTGATCGATATGAAATGAGTTGACTTGGTCAATCTGTCAACCAAAGCCCAAATAACATCATGTCCGCCTTGTGTCCTTGGCAATCCAATGATGAAATCCATAGAGATACTCCCACTTACACTCAGGAATGGGGAGAAACGACAATAACCATGGTGGTCTCCTATGCTCAGCCTTGACCATATGGCAGGTCATGCATCTGCTAAAATGATGTGCCACATCGTGCTTCATCCCGTCCTACCAAAAATATCGGTGCAAATCTCGATACATCTTTGTGCTACTTGGATAAATAGACAATCGTGAACTGTGTGCCTCATCAAGAATATCTCTGCGTAACTGCTCATCATCATTTTTACCATCTGTTAGGCGGATATTTGCCAATGAGATGATCAATATGGGTGTGAATTGGGATGTTCAAAAAGTTCATGTAGGCTCTTACAAAACTCATAAAAATTGATCGTGACGATCCCCATGTCTGCAAAAACTAGTGCAGGTCAATCACCAAGGTTGGTACATCATCGCACCAACCACAAAATTTGAACCATTAAGCATGGTAAATAAGCATGGTAAACATTAAGCGTATGCACGCCTTCTTGTGTGGGAAGCATGGGGAGGGGGCGAGAGGGATTCACTTGGTTGGGTGGGAAGATATTACTTACGAGAAGGAGCAGGGGGCTGGGGGTCAAGTCGCTTGCACATATGAACGAGACCTTGCTCCTTAAGTGGGCGTGCAGGATTTGGGGGCTGGGGGAGGATCTCTGCCTCAATGCCGTGCAGAGGATTTATGATGTGGGGGGAGGTTTGTTGTCGCAGGTCTGCCGTATTGCGTCTCCCACCATGTTTTGGAGGGGGGTGGTGGAGGTGTTTCTGAAGAATGTTGGGCTTTTCAGGCCGGTGCTTGGTGGGGGGGGGGGGTCTTTCTCCTTCTGGTCGGACGATTGGGCGGGGGGGGGGGGGGGACCTGCTCCCGCTTCCCGCAGCTTTTTGCGTTGGATGAAGATAAAGCTTGTTCGGTTGCGGCTTGCTGGTTGGATGGGATCTAGTGTCCAACTTTCACGGTGAATTTCTCGGATCAGAGGCTGGAAGAATTCTTGGCGTTGATCGAGGCAGTGCCGGAGGTCGGGCGCCCTCCTGGGGGGCTCGATCACTGGTGCTGGAGGGAGTCCCCTTTCACGGTTAAGAAGGCCTTTGGCACTATCACTAGGCCGCCACCGTCGCTGTCGGAGAGTATTACTCTTGATTGTGCCTTTCTATGGGCTTTGAAGCTTCCAGAGCGGGTGGGCTTCTTTTTATGGCTGTTGAGGAGGAAGAGGTTGATGACGAGAGATCGTTGTGCCCGGCTCTTAGGCGTGGTTTCAGATAGATGTCTTCTTTGCGATGCGGTTGTTGAGTCTGCGGAGCACCTATTTTTCTTATGCCCCAAGGTGGTTGAGATTTGGCAGGGGGTTGATTTGGGTTGGTGTATCACTGCTGACCTCCAATCGTTCTGGTCTTCGCTTCGAGCTAATAAGGGGAGGCCGAGGCTGGAGGTGCTTTATCCGGTTGCCATGCTATGGGCGGTTTGGCGGGGGAGAAATGATCTATTGTTCTCGGGCCAAAGGTTCTACAAGGAGAATGTGGGAGCTTTTGCAAAACACTTGGTGAGAGATTGGGCGTCGTAAAATTTATGTAGTGTGGTTTTTGTTGTTTCTCCTTTTCTTTTTGTTGTCCTCCCTGTTCCCTCCTTTTATTGAATAAGATTTTGGGGAGTGCACCGTCGAGTGTATCCCCCATGTTTCTGGATTTCAAAAAAAATATGCAAAAGGTAAAAGGATAGTTCAAGAACATATGGGGGATGGTTTCAATGTTAGCCAGACATAAGGGCTGGGATATGCCTTGACTCTTGAGTCCTTAGTTTATTGTGGCATAGTGACCAAAGGAAGAGTGAAATGCGAGGGTGGAAAGGTCTCAACAAAAAAGAATGTTGAGTTTGGCATTTTAGGTGTTGTGGGCCACACGATTCTAAAGTTGATTAGACAATCTTATGTTGGATGTTTTACCTTAGATGGTTAAAGAGTTGATGGGATGGTGTTTGGGTGAGGGAGGTGCTTCGATAGAAATGCTTTAAGTTTTGGTATGTTTTGGTGTGAGTTTGATCTGCGGTCCAATGCATTTATGCAATTTTATTTGACCCTGAGGTGTGATGCCCGCGGATCCGGGTTACCTGTTTACACAACACTCATAATATTATATTTTTAATTGATCGCACTAGGTTACTTAAATGCTGGGAAAATTTTTTCACGTTGGAATGACATTCACAATTTTATTACAAACCCAGAACAACAGGTGTCACCAAATTCACATTTTCATTAATTTTCATATATAGTTACATGTAACAAAAGAAGCTGCATTATGTACATGTATCTTAAAATGTAACAGAAGAGAAAGAAAAGCATTTACATTATCTTGAACAAAAACTATAACATGTGTACTGTTGATAGTATATGCAGCTCGGGGTCAACTGTCAATCTACTGCGATGCAAGCGCCTTACTTGCCAAACATGTCAAGAACAAGAGATATGTCAACAAATGTTGGTACAATAAAAAATTATTAAAAATACATCATGTATTTCAGTGGTTTCAAAATAAGCAAGTAGATAGCTTTGATTTTTAAATTTAACAAGCTACTTGCGTGAAATTTAGTTTCAAGTTATTTTTGTATGTGAATCCCACAATCACCCAGCACCCCATAAATTTCAATATATAACATTTTCATATATTAGTTGATGATCCATATGTAGATTATTATATTTTTATCACTAATTGATCATGTTGATGGATCTTAGTATTAAGGATGATGAGTCTCTGATATGAACTTTGTCTATGTAAATTCTCAAGCTTAGTGGATAGTCTATCGTCTTAGTCTGTATGTGACCTCACACTATGACTCTAAGGCGTGAAGAATGCCCTAGGATTCTAGTGCATCCGTAGGCATGCAGTGGAGTATAATGCATCCTAACTATATTCCCAGCACATCCACTGGCTTATCCTAATATATGTAATAGTAGTTCTGAAGTCTGATTAAATGTCATTGATTGATGATTGATGATGATTAATGATCCATATGTAGATTATTATATTTTTATCACTAATAGATCATGTTGATGGATCTTGGTATCAAGGATAATGAGTCTCTGATCTGAACTTTGTCTATGTTAAATTCTCAAGCTTAGTGGATAGTATGTGGTCTTGGTCTGAGTGTGACCTCACATTATGACTCTAAGGTGTGAAGAATGCCCTAGGGATTGTGGTGCCTCCGTAGGCATGCTGTGGAATATAATGCATCCTGACTAAGTTCCCAACACATCCACTAGCTTCTCCTAATATATGTAATAATGGTTCTGAATTCTGATTAAATGTCGATGATTGATGATGATTAATGATTTATGTCTCATGATCTTTTCTTTGCTAGACCTACTGGCGGAATAATAAAAAATCTCGAGAACAATGTCAACTCAACTGTAACTAAACTCAATTGCATCCAACTCTAAACAGTAACCAAGCTCAACACCAGCTAACCACTACCTTTCCTCGTCAAGACCTATTGATGGAACAATAATCAAAACTCAAGCGATGAGGGAGCCTCCTAAAAGACTCTTCTATCTCGCCCTCCTAGTAAAAGTGTGGTCCAGAAGATGGCTTGGAACACTCCCAAACTACGCCCCTGAGATGGGTGGGAGACACTTTCCGGACTAAGTCACTCAAGAAAACCGACCCGACTGGTACGGGCAAATAGAGTGCTAAAAATCAAAACCAAGGGTCCTCCAGCCTAGTCACCTTACTGAAACAGGGTCAACGGATCTGGTTAAAAACCTGGATCCTAACAAAGTGAAAAACACTACGAGCTCGCGTAAAAACCGTAAAAAGGACTGGGATCCTAAACCCGCGCACTAGGCGACCACTGTTCGCACTGGGATTCCTATCTCGCGCCCAGCTGAGGGTCACTACGCCCTCGCACAATCAGATGTAAGGGTCACCATGGCCGACACAATTAATTGATATCATTGATTCTCGACCATATGTATGCACTTTATTATATATTCAATTCACATTCCAATGAGAACACTAGTATTAACAAAAATAAGGACCACTCATAAATAGTGTAATTACTAATTTGAGCATAAACTAGATGATATAGCTCAGAAGAAAGAATAAGGATGCAAATCAATGCAATAGATGTGATTCCTCATATGACATGGATGGCATAACCAACAAAATAGGTGCATTACCAAGATCGACACTAACATGTGATTATGTGACATTTATATATAGATAAGTGATATGTTTGTGCAAATGAATTTATAAGCTCATAACCAACTATGGAACCGTGTTGGTTCACTTTGTCTGAAGACTTTATACTAATTGTTGTAAGCGATGGCAACATCTTGTAGCAGTTTTAAAGGGTGGACTGAAACCTGGATTTATTCCTTGGCAATTACACTAGGAGGTTTGGGATGGACACTATAGAGTGTTTCTCCCTCTTTGTCTAAAATAAATACTCTTGGGGGGGCACACTTCTTATTGATGTGTGCATAAAAGGTAAGTCCATCTCTAATTTAATTTACATCATTCAAGATTTATAGCTCAAGATGTGATTTGCGGGAGAATTTAGAAGCAGATCACAAATGCCCAATGTAGAACCAGTGTTGTCAATATTCAAAGGGACGAGAAAGGGAGATTTATAGCCTGGACAGATAATAATGCTGGTCAAACTCTTTTCGAAGTTGTTAAAAACTGGAAGCACTTTGGGATGATAAAGTTGTTTATCAAAGATGGTCAATTGTTGATGTTTGTTTAATTTGGACAGTTTCATTGGGACTGAATGCAAAGTACTCAAATTTGCTCAATACTGTTTAAAAATGCAGACATATCGATTTATTATCAATTATACTCAGATAATTGAACTAAGATAGAGAATACCATTTTTTAATATATTCTCTCTTATTTTCTTGTCTGGTTTTCTTGTATACCATAACCACCTGACTCCCAAGAGGCAAGCAAGCATGAGGAATTTTCATTGCACATGATATTTATACATTATGTCTTTTACATGAAACATGACATCCATGAAACAAGTACACATGTGAAAACTTTTCTTTGAAGAAAACAAAATAACGATCGCTGGCTTGATTGTATCCACAAATAAAACATGTCACTAATGGTGTACCATTAATATCTTTAAATAATTGAAACATTTGTATGTCCCTCACGATTTTCACATTGTGTGCTTGATTAATTGCTATTAAACACCATCGCTCCATAGTTCATATATGATCCACTCATCCTGTTTGCGCAATTGATCTCCATTTTCTCCAATGTCAGGATCTTTAAAGAACTCTCCCTCTCCCTTTAGTTGCTAAACCATAAAACAATCGGTGTTTGCATTATTCTTTTTACAAATAGAATTATCATGATCACATAACATAGGTATAGAAAGCAACATTTGTAAGCTACATACATGGAAAAATGGTGGCTTAATTTGTACCTTGGATCTCCAAAATTGGAGGAGATCTGGTCTTGCATGCAATAACTCTTGGGTATTTGGGAATCAGGCAGCAGCATTCAGCAGTAGTTGCAGCTGCTTGACATCAACATGGTGATGAATCTCCATTTCATCACCTTTATTCTATCATTTTGACCTTGAAAACCCTAGCTAATGCATGTAAATAACATTAATTTGTCTATAATAGCATTCACTATTCATTGCATTTATGCACCTAAAATAAGGTTTTTAATGCCAAAAATTATAGAATAAAGAGAAGGAAAGAAAAAGGAATAAAATATTGAAAATATTTTAAACCCCGAGACCAAGGCCAGAATGGAATTGGTCGACAACGAATAAAGTAGGGGAGATATGGGCCAATAATACAATAAATTCTTCATTCATTCATGCATTTTTTGACACCTATTTTGTTTATAATTATTTATTCATCAAATAAAGAAACTTTGTACATGAAAGTTGTAGATAATAATGTAAATGAAAATACAAAATTGAGTTTGTACAAAAATGATACACAGTGTACATGTTATATACAGAATAAAAAGCCAGAATCTCAACTTCACAGACCCATATCTTGCAAATAAAAACTCGAAATCCATCAAAATCACCTTTAATTGTATATAGCTTTTCAAGAGATATTTAATAAAATTGGTTTCATAATTTTTGGAGTTCATCTGTGAAAGTTAGGTTTTTGACCCTCATTGTATAGCCTGCCTGATTAAAATATTCGTTCTATTCATTATTCATCATTTTTATAAATTTATATTTTTAGAATTTTGTAAATTAATACATATAATATTGTACATATTAAAATTAAAAGAAAACCAAAAAGAATTTGTAAAATAAAATAAGTTTATGTAATACATAGGAAAAATACCTATGTTGTGTATGTATATAAATAAAAGGGGAATACATTCTTTAAATATTTTATTCTTTCATATTTTTATAATACTATTCATAATACGGATCCAAAATAAAAACAAATAAAATTCATTAAATAAATAAAATGTATATAAAATACAGGTAAAATACCTATAAGTACACCTACATAATCTATATACCTATTTATTTAAATATACAAATAAACTCACAAAAATTAAATAAAAATATATTTATACCCACAAAAATAAGTTATAAATATATAGAATAATATAATAAAACAATAAAATAAAAAATGCAAAATAAAAATAAAATATACAAAATACATATAAATACACTTATAAATACACTATTAAAATAAACTCATAATAAAATACATCAAAAAAATTAAATAAAAATCATAAATAAATACTACATTAATTAATACACTTTTTTTTATTTTATAAGCAAAGTGTAATAGAATCATTTATTGGGTCTAATAAATAGGTCAAAATTTGTGCTGAGGTGGACCAATCAGAAGCCAGGGAGTGTTGACCCCCAGTCAACTCCCCCTGAGCCTCTGACTCCCGTCAGAACTGTCTTTTCCCGTGTATTCTTGCATTTTTCCCGCTTGATCCTTCACTCGATCACTTTCGATCCCTTCACAGGAATTTCTCCCAGAACCATGATGATTCGCGCCGACACCTGAGATTGCGTGTACATAGACCAGATTCGTCGATAATCGCCAGGCAATAAGGGTGCCCACGGATGTTTATAAATAAGTACCTCCTCTTCCTTGGTCGAATTTTGCCAATTTCACTTCCCCCAAAAAGCTTGAATCGGTTCCTGGACGAGCCCTTGTGACAGGAGGCGCTTCCCAGCACCTCGATTCGGCCGGAGGAGGAAGACATTTTTGTCACTGTGGAGCTCCAGCGTCCGTCCTGCTCCCTGGAGGCCCCTAGGTATAAGAGCTGCGCATTCACTTTATTAGGTAGACTTTACTTCCAGCATTTCATTTATGCGTTTAGTTTAGTTCTTCGCATCTTAGTTTAGCCTATATTAGGCTCATCGTAGTTCGCCGGAGCTCAGCTCCGGTGAGCTTTTCACTGACCTTTTGTGATCTTCCGCTCCCCCTTTCACCTCCATATCACTCCTATACACATTCTCCATCTTCCGGCCATCTTTGTTCAACCAGAGCATCTCTCTGCGAATCGAAGCTCCTCTACCGCCTTCTGCCGGAGCTTCTCTGCCCATTGTCATCCCCTTGCTTCCAGCTTCAAACCTCGGGTCGAGGAGAAAGCCCTCGAGCCCCTCTACCTTCCTGTGCAGGTCGGGCATGCTAAAATGTGCCGGGGGATGAATCACAAGCGGGCGGAGGTACCTGGAGCCGCGTTTCTTCCTCGAGCTCACGGTGACGCTCCAGCGTACCTCGGCCTGATCCGACACCTCCGGACGATAGAGGAACTTGCCAGGAAGGGTTTGAGACCCTCAGGAGCAACAAGGACCGTCGGGGAGGAAAGATCTCGTCGGGAGAAACTCGCCAGCGACGAGTTCTTCCCCTGTTCTTCCTCGTGCCCTCCCTGCCGTCGGATGAGGAGCAAGCTTCCAGATGTGACAGTAGCCGTCGGATCACGCACGCATCAGCCGTCAGATCTTGCATGGAAATCTAATCTCTACGCCGTGGATCCGCAAACTGGTACCAACCGCTGGATGGTCGCCACATGTTTAAGTGAACCAGATCGAGCCGTCCACCCGCGTGCCTCTGGGGGTAAATTGCAAACCTAGCCCCCGCCTTTTTTGTATTTAGATTTTAATTCTGTAAATAAATTTCCACATTATAAATTAAATGTGATTTTTGCTAAAGGACCCCTGTATTTCTATAATTTGCATTTTGGTCCTTCAGCGCCTCACGTGCAGTCCCACGTGAGGCGCGTGAAAAATGCAATGTAGCCCTGGCGCCTTTTTGTAATTGTAAATTAGTTCTTAAAATTAAAATAAATGTTTATTCTGTTGGTATTTTTCACAGAGCCCCCTGTATTTATTTTATTTGCAAAAGTGCCCCTGCTAGGTTGAATTATTTTTGTGTCTTTTATGTATTTATTAAAAATACTTAGGTAGCTCCTAAAATCCCACAAAAATTAGGTTAGATGCTTCATGTAGTGTACTTTCACGCCCACATTTTATTTTGCATTTTTTTGCATTTAACCTGATTATTAAAAATGAAAAAGGAGCTATTTTTGTATTATCTAATTTATAAGATACCAAAAAAATATAAAAACTTTTTAGAAAATTACAAAAAATTATATATAGTATGTTTATATATATATTGAGTCCAGGAAATGAAAAACCCCAAAAATAAGAAAAAAATATATAAAAATTATAAAGCTCCAAAATCCAACAAAAAAATAGAAAAACCCTAGAAAAATACCAAAAATATATTTTTCTCTTTTATAATTATCTATATATTAATATTTACATATTAAAATTAATTTGGGTAATTTTTGGACTTATTTTATATTTTTAAAACCCAAATTAGTTTCGGCCTATTTAATTAGTCCATATTAGGGACATTTTTGAAATTAAAAATACATAAAAATCATAAAAATCCCAGAAAAATAACAAAAAAATATAAAAATATAAAAAGACTAAAAATACTATCTGTAATATATTTTGAGTATTTATGTATATATATCCATATATTATATTACTTCTCTCTCCTCTCTTATATTTCTCTCTATATATATCTATTATATAATTAAAAATATAAAAAAATAAAATCAAAATTATAAAAATATATATAAAATACAAAAACAAAATAAAAATTATAAAAACAAAACTAAAATAAAAAAATAAAACCCCAAAACCCACAAAAATAGAATTCATTCAAGAGTGTCCGGGATGTACATGAACACCGTAGGCTACCCAATTTTTATTGCTCTCTGTGGTTTAAACTCTACATGCATATACACTATGCATTTTATGGTAGAGTTAATAAATGTTAATTCACAGTTTTGGGACTTAATTGGTTTATTCTTTGATGTGGGTTAATTTCTGATCAACCGAGGATTTTGATGTGGTCAACTCAGCGATTGGATCTCTCACCTTGTGAGACTTCCAGACCTTTGAAATACCCTCGTTATCACATGGGCTACAAGTATCTTCAAGTTTCTGCCGGGAATGAATCTCTAGCAGCAACAATTGACTACTGGTGTGGCTTTCAGCAGTAGCAGCAATGCTGCCCAAGGAGCAGCTCCAGCAGGAGCTGTGGTAGGGTGAACAGGAGGCTGCAACAATAACTTGAAGGAAGCCTGCAATAGTACTAGCTACTGGTTGCAACAATTTAAGAGGAGGAGGCTCCTCGCCTAAAGAGGAATATGATTTTTGGGGAAATAAGAAAATAAAGTGGGGATGTGGGGTTGATATTTATATGGGAAAAGTAAAAGGTGGTGTTAACAAATGGAAAGAATAGAGGACCATTTGTTGGGCTGTGCTGTGCCATTTGAAATTAATTTTTTATTAAAAGAAACCTTTTATCTCTTTTATATAGAAGACCAAAGTTATCCGTATTTGTATCTCGATCCAACGATTCTGATGTACAATATCTCATTTTGATTGTCCATGCGTGATGATCAAACGATACAAATTTTATACTTTTCTGATTCAAGATGGATACAGAAATTGACGAAATATAGTCTCGATTTTTGAGAAATATTTGTGATTTTAAATTATCAAATGACTTCCGATCGACAAATGATCGATTTTGTTGGTCTTATTTCATCGAGACGAATTTTCTGACAGTCTACGATTATTTTTATGGTTTCAAATTGCTTCGTAACTTTTCTGGTGGCAAGCTCTATGATGCGATTGATTTTTGATCGATTGATCCAACTGACTTTTTGATCTACGATCTATGGATTGATTTAGATCATTTAATATCGATCGTAGTTTTATCAGATCAAATGGATCATAATCGGGTCGGGTTTGGGTTATTCGGATCCGGATGTCACAAATATAAAAATCTCAAAGGAAAAACAAGCCATATTCTTTCAAAATATATAATTAAATAGGCTTGTTTTGATGATTACCTGAAAGAGATGTGGGTATTGTACCCGCATGTTTGCCTCAGTCTCCCATGTCACCTCTTCGACACCATATCGGTGCCATAGCACCTTCAATAAGGGAATCTCTTTGCTACGAAGCTTCTTTACAACACTATCAAGTATATGCATTGGACTCTCTTCATATGTCAAATATGCCCCCACATCAAGATTTTTGTAGCTGATGACGTGTCGATAGTCATGCAAGTATAATTGATAGGTGTGGAGGAAGGGCTACTCGATAGGCCACCTTCCCTGCTTGGGCAATGATCTCAAATGGTCCCACATATCTTAGCGCCAACTTGTCACAAACACTAAATCTTTATACTCCCTTCATGGGAGATACTCGTAAGAACACCCAATCTCTCACCTGTATTTTCAGAAAATTCCATCTGTATGAAATATTTGGTTAAATCTTAACAAGTCATATTTGAAAATGGATAGAAGAAGATGATTGGATTACCTGAAATTCCAAGTCTCTTCTCCGATGGTCTACATAGCTCTTCTGACGACTCTGTGTCATTACAAATTTCCATCTCACAAGATCAATATCCCTCACAGTCTCCTCCAATAGATCATGGAGTAAAGAGCATGATCACCTACCTCACACCAACTGAGAGGTGTGAGATATCTCCACCCATATAGGGCTTCAAATGGTGCCAGGATGATTATGGAATGATGGATGTTGTTGTACATGAACTCTACCAATGGCAGGTGGTCCTTCCAGGACCCTTTCCACTCCAAAGTGTATGCACGTAGCAAATCCTCAAGGGTCTGAATTGTACACTCGCCCTGTCCATCGATCTATGGATGGTTTGCAGAACTCATCTTCAGCTATGTCTACAGTGCTGACATGAACTGGTGCTAGTAGTGAGATGTATACCTCGGGTCTCTTTCAGACACTACCTCACGTGGTATACATTAGAGTTTGATAATGTTCTGCACATATAATCCGACCAATCTAGATGGAGTGTAGGTTATGTTGACATGCATGAAATGAGTTGACTCGGTCAATATGTCAACCACAACCCAAATAACATCATGGTTGCCTAGTGTCCTTGGCAATCCAATGATAAAATCCATAGAGATACTCCAACCTACACTCGGGAATGGGGAGAAACTGCAATAACCCTGGTGGTCTTTTGTGATCAACCTTGACCATCTGACAGGTCACGCATCTGCTAATATGATGTGCCACATCGTGCTTCATCCCATCCCACCGGAAATGTCAGTGTAGACCATGATGCATCTTTGTGCTGCCTGGATAAATAAACAATCGTGAACTGTGTGCCTCGTCAATAATATTTCTGCGTAACTGCTCATCATCAGGTACAATGACTTGGCCATCCTTCCACAAAATAGACTCTGTCACCACAAAATCATCATATTCGTCTTTGACGACACACATGTGTCTATCTCGAATCTAAGGATCTGTCCTCTGTCCTTCTACTATGCGATCCCAAAGACCGCTGAATCGTGGAGGTAAGGTAGTAGATATGGATGCATTCTCCCAAGGATGCCAATCAGTCAAAGCTGCGAGCATATCCCACGTGCATAACCACTTTGCCATACCCTCTGCATGAGCTCTCCCGCTAAGTGTATCAACCACTACGTTTCCTTTACGAAGGTGATAAGAGATTGTGCAGTCGTAATCCTTCAGTAGCTCAAGCCACCTGCGCTATCTCATGTTCAGCTCCTTCTGATAAAAAAAATGTACTTCAGGATCTTGCGATCTGTAAAAATCTCGAAATTCACCCCATAGAGATAGTGGCGCAAAATCTTCAAGGCGAAGCCAACTGCCGCCAACTCCAAGTCATGGGTGGGATAACTCCGCTCATGCAACCTCAACTGACATGACGCGTAAGCAATCATGTGACCTTGCTGCATCAACACCTCTCCTAAACCATCTCCTGAGGCATCTATGTATATTGCGTAATCCTGAGTGCCTGAAGGAAGTGCAAGAATGGGCACAGTCATCAATCTTTCCTTTCATGTCTTGAAGGCTTTCTCGCGTGAATCATCCCAGATAAAAGGAACTCCCTTATGTGTCAACCACGTTAGAGGAAGAACAACTCGAGAAAATCTACTGACAAAGCGTCTATAATAACATGCTATTTCAAGGAAACTCCGAATCTGGGTGACTGTCTTGGGCTGCTCCCAAGACATGACTGCCTCAATCTTCACAGGATCAATTGCAATACATGCTCCAGAGACGACACACCCAAGAAATGAAACATGGGATAACCAAAACTCACATTTTCTCAGCATGGCATACAACTTCTGCTCTCGTAATGTGTCCAGGACGATCTTCAGATTATTCACGTGATTCCATTCATTCCGAGAATAAATCAACGCATCATCAATGAATACCAACGCAAATTTGTCCAAATATGGATGGAATATCCTGTTCATAATGTCTATGAATGATGCATGGGCATTGGTGAGTCCAAACAACATCACTACAAATTCATATTGACTGTATCGAGTCCTAAAAGATGTCTTCGGAATATCTGACTCTCGAGTCCTCAGTTGATGGTAGTCAGGTCGAAGGTTGATCTTTGAAAACACTGAAGATCCCTGGAGCTGATCAAACAAATCATTAATGTGTGGAGAGGATAAAAGTTATTCATTGTTCTCTTCTTTAACTGTCTGTAATCAATGCACAATCTCATCAATCCATCCTTCTTCCTGACAAAAAGAACTTGAGCACTCTGAGGTGAAGTACTCGACCTCGTAAAACCTAAGTCAAGTAACTCCTACAACCGCACCTTCAGCTTTCTCAACTCAACTGGTGCCATGCAGTAAGGAGCCATCGAGATCGGCTGTGTATCAGGTAATAATGTGATCTCGAACTCAATATCTCTCTCAGGAGGTAACCCTGATAACTCATCATGAGATATGTCTGGGTAATCTGATACTACTTTGATGTCCTGTGTCATCGACTCATGATCGGATGTCTCTTGAACAAATGTTAATATGAGTCACATCCCTGATCAACTAGTCTCTATGCTCTCATCACTAAGATGTACTCCCTATTTGGAGTTTGTAATTGTGAAACCCCAAAACCTGAGCAGGGACTTAACTGCAAAATCCAATTGGATCTGGGCTTAATTGCAAATCCGCTTTTATTTCCATGTTCAAAAAATTTATTTGACTAGTTCATTGCGTAGTGCTCGTCGATAGCTTTCCAACGAGTCCAAAAACATAAAAATCCGAGTTCGGAAGCCTGAGTTACGACCATTTTAGCGAGGAGGGGTCAGAGTCCTATTCGGATCCGAACCCGGATCCGAATCCGGGTTTTACCCTTAAAACCCAACCCTCCCTCGCCCAAATCGCCTCAAGTCTTTCTCCCTGCGACCAGCCCTCTTCCTCCTCTCTCTTCCTTGCCGGAACATCGCCGGAGCACCTCAGATCGTCGATCCGAGATCACCCCCACGTAAAGAAGGTCCAAGGCATTCTCGTATGCGGTTTTGCATCGTCATCAGAGCATAGATCGTGTCGTTCTTCGTGGGTGAAGATTCCGAGGAATTGGATTTTCTAGAGGTACGATTATCCCTTCTTCCTTGCTGCGGGTTCCACGCTATTTCCACATATATGTTGTGTCTGGATTTGTTCATTTAACTGTGATTTGGTCCTCTTCATATGTACGATAAATCTCCCTCCTTGCTGCGGTTTTCTACACGATTCGTTTATCCGAGTGTTCTTCTGTTATCATAAGAAGCTTGATACTTCACATGGTATGGTCGAGGGGAAGAGGGGAAGGTTCAGGTCGTTGGATCTTGATTGGGAAGTATTGATACTACAACTCCCTTCACATGGTATGTGAACCATGATATTGAACATAAGTTTAACCAGCACTTGAGTGATGAAAAAAAAGATTGATTATCTTTTTGTCTACAATCATTGGGACTAACATGGTTGTTTTCTTTATATAACTATTTGGGTTTGTGTTTTACTGTATCGAATATTTTCTGGAAGAAAAAATCCCTTTTTCTCAGGGTATTTCAAATGCAGTCTGTAAAGTTGCTTTGCCAATTTCGTTGGCATTATATTTCATACTATTAATTACTACCATCTCAGAATGATAGATTTACTAGAATGAAAAAAAAAGACTCATATAATTAACCAAACACAACGACATGGTCATTAGTGGACTTATTATTATTGCTGTGCAGAAGTTGATGGAAGAATCTGAATAAGGCGTTATTCAAGGAGTTGAAATGTGGTATGTTGATTGGCATTTACTAGGACATAGATGCGAGAGTTAGAACTCCTTGATCTTTACTTACTGTGCAGATGAAATAATCCCCGATGTTCACATAAAAAAAAGAATCCTGCCATTTCTTCAGACTCTTGTGACTCGGTTAATTGCCCCAGTCGCTTCCTATATGCAGAACTAAAACTGCCATCTCATATTGACATATTGACTGGAAATATTATTTCAAGTGACGGTGGACTGGAGAACTAAGCAATTACTATGGACTGGCATCAATATGATTTCAATGTTCAGAATGATGCTTGTGATCATGAAAATGGAAGTGACCTCGTTACATGGGCATACGCTACATTGCTTATAGCTTAAATTATCTGTCGTGAAATGAACAGTTCTTAATCTTATTTGCTTCCCATCTCGGAATGATCCTATGATAAAATTTACAGACTACCATTCGGATCATGTTGTGTTTCATAATAGGACTTATCCAACTTGCAATAATGTGTCAACTACCAGTGATCGGCTTCTTTTATCATTTGAAATTTTTCGGTTACTGTAAATGCATAAGCTCATGGGTTCGCAGAACTTCGATCTATGTTCTCTTGTCCTAGTGCTGTCAGGGGGAGATGGCTATTAACTATTACAAAGATAATATTCGTATATAGCCTTCTTGGCTTTAATTCATCAAAATATTAGCATGTGCTATTTGACCTTAATTTCGCTAACTTATAAGAAAATGTATATGGGCCATCTTAACCAGCATATTACAATGGCATGAGTATTGTTCCTAGGGACGTTATGCGAACTTGAGATTCCTATTAATGTCTGTTCCAGTTTGTTAGTAAATTTTAATCTGCATTCTCGTGGCATTGTTTGGTAGTGTTAGCTCAAAGGATTGCAGAACCATAGATTAGTCTTAAGTTTTAATGCTGACTCAATGGTGTTATTTCTATAACTGCAATTGTATATGTGCTGTCATTTAGCCTTAGTGGTTGCCAAGTCATTGTAATGGTTGCCAGTTCTCAATGTGTGGCGCAATTGTAGTTGCCATCTTTAATAGTGACGATGGCACTTAAAAATGACAGATAGTAGTAATCTTATTTCGTTGTTGCATACTGCTAAGATGGAACCATTGCTACCTTATCACTTCAGCAGTAGATCCGAACCACGCTTCAGATCTCGAATCCCTTTTTGGGCTACTAGCATTGATCATTGTGGGGATGATCATTTAAATGAAGGGACATTTTATATCGATCGGGACTGGAGTAGTTGCCGTCAAGGGAGGGGCATGCACCCTTGAGGGCCCCGGGTAGAAGCCTAGTTGATCGTGATCCCAACTGCTAATGTAGCTGCGATGATTGGGGGACATGTTGCTTGGCACACCGAGGTGCTGATCTGACGGTGTTGGCCTCGGCACTTGCATGCTTTAGCCCGGTGCTCGAGCGCGGGCCAAGTAGTCATGGTTGGTCGGCTAGTGTTTCGCTTGTCACTTAGAGTTAACACTCGTGTATGGGCCAATGTAGGCCACATTGGTCGGTATTCCGAGTGGGAGCGCTAAGAGGGGAGTTCCGGGAAATGTGGTTAATGAAGTTGGTTCTGGGACGTGAATCTCCTGTGCATAAGGAGGATGGGATTGTCGCGATGATTCGCGGGTTGGAATCTAATTTGTGAATCGGAAGTACAATTGTGAAGTGGAGCTAAGTGGACGTGTTGGGAACTTAGTTAGGATGCATTGTACCCCACCGCATGCCTACGGAGGCACCCCGACCCTAAGGTATTTTCTATTACCTTAGAGTCATAGTGTGAGGTCTCATCCAGACCAAGACCACAGACTATCCATGAAGCTCGGTTACTAATATCCATATCCAGATCTAGTAATAATAACAATGCTAAAGATGTAATTCTTTGTTAGACCAGTTACACAGTTGTTCTTTTGCACACATTTAAATTGTATCATGCTTGTTGTTGTATATTTTTGTTTAAATCGTATTGGGCAACTTTGCTCATAACGTACCCACGTGTGAATCCGCAGGTCCTCAGCAGTGAGCAGTTTGGAGACATCACCTTTAGTGCAACTTCACTACACTTCTTGTAGCACAGTTCGTAGTAGTTTTTACTGTCTTCTTTACTTGTAGTTTCTTTCTGAGAGACATGGCATGTAATGTATAATTGTGGACATCTATATTTATACTTACATGTACTATTTTGTGGACATGGAAATGGGTAATAGAATATAATGGAGTTGGTGAATAGAAATACGCGTGCTTGTGAACATGATGAATGCAATGAATAGAGAAAAAAAATTATTTCCTTTGCATGTTACTATTTTCTCCTGCTTTTGTTAATATCAAATATTCGAATGTGGAAGGTATGTGTGTGGATTGGTTTGCCGAGTACCTGGATCCTAGGGGGACGGGCGTTACAGGTTGGTATCAGAGCAGTGGTACTCCATTCAATCCACACATATCATTCCTCATTGGTATTCGAATACTGGATAGTGTGAAAGTCTTCTGACCCAACACGAGTCCACGAGAGAATAACATGTTTACATCCATGTCCATATATCTCTCTTAAGTCAAGCAACACATCTGATGATGGGATCGAGTGTATCTCCGCTTTGAGGGCACACTAATTTCTCAGTTTAGGATTGTGTGGGCTACCTCACCTATGTAGTAGACTCAGTGGCACATGACCATATGATAGAGGATGTTCGAGTTGTGTAAGAGCTTCCTGATATGTTTCTAGATGAATTACCTGGATTACCACCAGTACGAGAGATAGAGTTCGAGATCATGCTACTTAGCCGATATCTATCCCTTCATATAGGTTGGCACCAGCTGAGCTCAAGGAGCTCAAGGTACAGTTGCACGAGCTATTGGGGAAGGGATTCATCCGCTCTAGTATGTCACCATGGGGAGCGCCAGTCCTCTTCATAAGAAGAAGGATGGAACCCTAAGGCTATGCATAAACTACAGGCAGTTGAACAAGAGAACGGTCAAAAACTGCTACCCACTTTCCTGGATAGATGATCTGTTTAACTAGTTGCGGGGAGCAACAATGTTCTCTAAGATTGACCTGCTATCGGGATACCATCAGTTGGGGATCAAAGAGGAGGATGCAATGAAATCTACATTCCGCACTAGATATGGCCACTATGAGTTCTTGGTGATGCCATTTGGACTTATGAATGCACCTGCCACATTCATGGATTTGATGAACCGTGTCTTCTATCTGCATTTGAACAGATTTGTGATCGTGTTTATTGATGTTATTCTAGTCTACTTTCATGATGCATATGAGCACGAGTCTCATCTTCGCATCGTACTAGAGATGCTCCAAGAGCACCAGTTGTATGCTAAATACAACAAGTGTGAGTTTTGACTTTCTGAGGTGGCTTCTCTTGGCCACGTGGTTTCTGGGGCTGGAGTGTCAGCTGACCCCACCAAGATAGAGGCAGTGGTATCTTGGGAGCAGCCCAAGACAGTTACATAGATTCATAGCTTCTTTGGCCTCGTAGGGTACTACAAGAGGTTTGTTAGAGGGTTCTCTCAGTTGGATTTACCTCTCACCCTGTTGACGCAGAAGGATGTCCTATTTGTTTGGAGCGACAAATACGAGTTGAGCTTCCGAACGCTTAAAGAGCGATTGACTTCTTCACCCATCCTCACCCTTCCTTATGGTACCTTGGACTTCACCGTGTACAAAGATGCTTCCAAGGAGGGCTTGGGTGCAGTGTTGATGCATCATGAATAGGATTGTGGCGTACGCGTCACGACAACTGAAGAACAAAATCATGAACATAACTACCCCACCCATGTCTTGGAGTTGACGGTCGTAGTCTTTGCATTAAAGATATGTCGTCACTATTTGTATGGGGTGACATTTGAGATCTTCACATACCACAAGAGCGTCAAGTATATTTTTGATCAGAAGAAGCTGAATATGACGCAAAGGCGGTTGATGGAACTGCTAAAAGATTATGATTGTACCATCTCCTACCATCCTGGTAAGAGGAATGGTGTAGCAGACGCCTTGAGTAGGCGATCATACACTGAGGGTTCGGCAACCTGGTTGCAGACTTGGGATGTGCTCACTACACTTAGTGAGTGGCATCCATTTGGGGGCACATCCTATGCAGTGACAGTGCTAGCCAAGTATAACAGCTTGTGGGACAGGATCGTCCAAGGGCAGCAGACAGATCAGAGGATCCAAGACTTGTACCACATATGCTTGAAGGATAAATTCGATGGATTTCGAGTCTGTGAATCTATCTTATGGAAGGGGGACCGTATGTATGTCCCATATGACAAGGAGTTGCAGGAGAGAGATCCTGGATAAGGCGCATAACTCGAGACTTTCCATACATCCAGGTAGCACCAAGATGTACAGGGACTTCCGCCAACATTTTTTGTGGGAAGGCATGAAGAAGGACATAACCAAACATGTTAGCAGATGTCTTACCTGCCAGATGGTGAAGGCAGAACACCAGAGGCCTCCTGGCTTACTGCAACCTCTTCCCATCTCGGTATGGAAATGGGAGAGCATCTTCACGACTTTTTGTCACGTCATTACAACGCACCCCTGGAGGGCATGATGCGATATGGGTCATTGTTGACCGATTGACCAAGTCAACCCATTTCATCCCGATCAACATGATATAGACACCAGTACAGCTAGCCAAATTATACAGCCAATATATTATTCAGTAGCATGGTATACCAAAAGAGGTAGTATTAGACAAACATTCCCACTTTGCTTTACACTGTTGGGGAGAATTTATGAGAGCTTTGAGGACCGAGCTACGTATGAGTTCAACTTATTACCCACAGACAATTGGGCCTTTTGGAAGGACCATTTAGACTTTGGAGGATTTGCTACGGGCTTATGCAGTTGAATGGTAGGGATCCTGGAAGGATTACCTCCCACTGGTTGAGTTTAAATACAACAATAGCTACCACACCAATATAGGCATGTCATGTATGCGAGGCGATGCACCACTCCCTTATGTTGGCAACAGATGGGTGACAACACTATGTTCACCCCTCCGATTATTGAGGAGATCTCCAGGGTGGTGGAAACTGTTAGGAGGAAATTGTTGACCGCGCAGAGCCGTCAGAAGAGTTACGCTGACGGCGGTGTAGAGACCTTGAGTTTCATGTACGTTGCCGTACATTCGTTCCCTAATGGGTATAATTCATAGCCAATCATGTGTGGCTAAAGCATCTTTCATATCGCAGATTGCGGACTTCGTGTTCTTTCGCGTGTCCCCAAGGAGGGGCATACAACGTTTCGGTGCAAAGGGCAAGCTAGCACCGCGTTTTATGGAGCCATTCGAGATTTTGGCCTGTGTCGGGAAAGTATCCTACAGGGTGACCCTCCCCCCACACCTCGAGGGAATACTGACATGTTTCACGTGTCGAATCTGTGGAAGTACATCCAAGATCCCTGACATGTGATCAACTACGAGGACTTGGGGGTGGAGCCAAACCTCTCCTTCCCAGAAGAGCCAGTGCAGATTTTGGACCACGCGGTCATGATGCTGAGGCGGAGGGATATACCTTTGGTCAAGGTCCTGTGACGAAGTCAAGACGTCGATGAAGCGACATGGGAATCTAAGACAGACATGAGGGAGAAATACCATTATATGTTCACATGTATGGAATTGAAACCATAGTCAAGTTCCCTTTGAGATTTTTATGGGTCTCGCTCTCTTTGAGATTTTTATGCGCTCATTTTTCTGGGGACTTGGATACAATAGGGTTCGATTGTTGAAATTGATCAGAGTCATCCTAAGTTTGGGGGACGAGACTTCCTTTGAGATTTTTATGATGTGAAACCCCAAAACCTGAGCAGGGACTTAACTGCAAAATCCAGTTGGATCTGGGCTTAATTGCAAATCAGCTTTTATTTCCATGTTCAAAAAATTTATTTGACTAGTTCATTGCATAGTGCTCGTCGATAGCTTTCCAACGAGTCCAAAAACATAAAAATCCAAGTTCGAAAGCCTGAGTTACGACCATTTTAGCGAGGAGGGGTCAGAGTCCTATTCGAATCCGAACCCGGATCCGAATCTGGGTTTTACCCTTAAACCCCAACCCTCCCCTCGCCCAAATCACCCCAAGTCTTTCTCCCTGCGACCAGCCCTCTTCCTCCTCTCTCTTCCTCGCCGGAACATCGCCGGAGAGCCTCGGATCGTCGATCTGAGACCACCCCCACGTAAAGAAGGTCCAAGGCATTCTCGTATGCGGTTTTGCATCATCATCAGGGCATAGATCGTGTCGTTCTTCGTGGGTGAAGATTCTGAGGAATCGGATTTTCTGGAGGTACGATTATCCCTTCTTCCTTGCTGCGGGCTCCACGCTATTTCCACATATATGTTGTGTCTGGATTTGTTCATTTAACTGTGATTTGGTCCTCTTCATATGTACGATAAACCTCCCTCCTTGCTGCGATTTTCTACACGATTCGTTTATCCGAGTGTTCTTCTGTTATCATAAGAAGCTTGATACTTCACATGGTATGGTCGAGGGGAAGAGGGGAAGGTTCAGGTCGTTGGATCTTGATTGGGAAGTATTGATACTACAACTCCCTTCACATGGTATGTGAACCATGATATTGAACAGAAGTTTAACCAGCACTTGAGTGATGAAAAAAAAGATTGATTATCTTTTTGTCTACAATCATTGGGACTAACATGGTTGTTTTCTTTATATAACTATTTGGGTACCATCGTTGTGTTTTACTGTATCGAATATTTTCTGGAAGAAAAAATCCCTTTTTCTCAGGATATTTCGAATGCAGTCTGTAAAGTTGCTTTGCCATTTTCGTTGGCATTATATTTCATACTATTAATCTACTAACATCTCAGAATGATAGATTTACTAGAATGAAAAAAAAGACTCATATAATTAACCAAACACAACAACATGGTCATTAGTGGACTTATTATTATTGCTGTGCAGAAGTTGATGGAAGAATCTGAATAAGGCGTTATTCAAGGAGTTAAAATGTGGCATGTTGATTGGCATTTACCAGGACATAGATGCGAGATTTAGAACTCCTTGATCTTTACTTACTGTGCAGATGAAATAATCCCCGATGTTCACATAACAAAAAAAGAATCCTGCCATTTCTTCAGACTCTTGTGACTCGGGTAATTGCCCCAGTCGCTCCCTATATGCAGAACTAAAACTGCCATCTCATATTGACATATTGACTGGAAATATTATTTCAAGTGATGGTGGACTGGAGAACTAAGCAATTACTATGGACTGGCATCAATATGATTTCAATGTTCAGAATGATGCTTGTGATCATGAAAATGGAAGTGACCTCGTTACATGGGCATACGCTACATTGCTTATAGCTTAAATTATCTGCCGTGAAATGACCAGTTCTTAATCTTATTTGCTTCCCATCTTGGAATGATCCTATGATAAATTTTACAGATTACCATTCGGATCATGTTGTGTTTCATAATAGGACTTATCCAACTTGCAATAATGTGTCAACTACCAGTGATCGGCTTCTTTTATCATTTGAAATTTTTCGGTTACTGTAAATGCATAAGCTCATGGGTTCGCAGAACTTCGATCTATGTTCTCTTGTCCTAGTGCTGTCAGGGGGAGATGGCTATTAACTATTACAAAGATAATATTCGTATATAGCCTTCTTGGCTTTAATTCACCAAAATATTAGCATGTGCTATTTGACCTTAATTTCGCTAACTTATAAGAAAATGTATATGGGCGATCTTAACCATCATATTACAATGGCATGAGTATTGTTCCTAGGGACGTTATGCGAACTTGAGATTCCTATTAATGTCTATTCCAGTTTGTTAGTAAATTTTAATCTGCATTCTCCTGGCATTGTTTGGTAGTGTTAGCTCAAAGGATTGCAGAACCATAGATTAATCTTAAGTTTTAATGCTGACTCAATGGTGTTATTTCTATAACTGCAATTGTATATGTGCTGTCATTTAGCCTTAGTGGTTGCCAAGTCATTGTAATGGTTGCCAGTTCTCAATGTGTGGCGCAATTGTAGTTGCCATCTTTAACAGTGATGATGGCACTTAAAAATGACAGATAGTAGTAATCTTATTTCGTTGTTGCATACTGCTAAGATGGAACCATTGCTACCTTATCACTTCAGCAGTAGATTCGAACCACGCTTCAGATCTCGAATCCCTTTTTGGGCTACTAGCATTGATAATTGTGGGGATGATCATTTAAACGAAGGGACATTTTATATCGATCGGGACTGGAGTAGTTGCTATCAAGGGAGGGGCATGCACCCTCGAGGGCCCTGGGTAGAAGCCTAGTTGATCGTGATCCCAACTGCTAATGTAGCTGCGATGGTTGGAGGACATGTTGCTTGGCACACCGAGGTGCTGATCTGACGGTGTTGGCCTCGACACTTGCGTGCTTTAGCCCGGTGCTCGAGCGCGGGCCAAGTAGTCATGGTTGGTCGGCTAGTGTTTCGCTTGTCACTTAGAGTTAACACTCGTGTATGTACCAATGTAGGCCACATTGGTCGGTATTCCGAGTGGGAGCGCTAAGAGGGGAGTTCCGGGAAATGTGGTTGATGAAGTTGGTTATGGGACGTGAATTTCCTGTGCATAAGGAGGATGGGATTGTCGCGATGATTCGCGGGTTGGAATCTAATTTGTGAATCGGAAGTACAATTGTGAAGTGGAGCTAAGTGGATGTGTTGGGAACTTAGTTAGGATGCATTGTACTCCACCGCATGCCTACGGAGGCACCCCAACCCTAAGGTATTTTCTTTTACCTTAGAGTCATAGTGTGAGGTCTCATCCAGACCAAGACCACAGACTATCCATGAAGCTCAGTTACTAATATCCATATCCAGATCTAGTAATAATAACAATGCTAAAGATGTAATTCTTTGTTAGACCAGTTACACAGTTGTTCTTTTGCACACATTTAAATTGTATCATGCTTGTTGTTGTATATTTTTGTTTAAATCGTATTGGTCAACTCTGCTCATAACGTACCCACGTGTGAATCCGCAGGTCCTCAGCAGTGAGCAGTTTGGAGACATCACATTTAGTGCAACTTCACTACACTTCTTGTAGCATAGTTCGTAGTAGTTTTTACTGTCTTCTTTACTTGTAGTTTCTTTCTGAGAGACATGGCATGTAATGTATAATTGTGGACATCTATATTTATACTTACATGTACTATTTTGTGGACATGGAAATGGGTAATAGAATGTAATGGAATTGGTGAATAGAAATACACGTGCTTGTGAACATGATGAATGCAATGAGAAGAGAAAAAAATTATTTCCTTTGCATGTTACTATTTTCTCCTGCTTTTGTTAATGTCAAATATTCGAATGTGGAAGGTATGTGTGTGTTGGTTTGCTGAGTACCCGGATCCTAGGGGGACGGGCGTTACAGTAATGTACCCTCAAAGGTAAAGTCGGGTATGCCTGGAATACTGAAGACAATCGTCTTCCTAAAGCAATCAACTTAAGCATGATGAGCTGATAACCAATCCATGCCAAAACTCAAATCGAACTCATCAAGCTGTAGTAGCAGACAGTCTACGATCATCTCGTGACCGCCAATCAGTACTGGTAAGTCTCTGACTAGCAGCGAAATGGAGAATAACTGACCACCTGGCCCGTGGATGTGGTAAGGAGGATATAGGGCCTTTGTAAGTCTATCTATTGAAGCTATTAATATTAAAGCAATGAAGGAACGAGTCGCTCTAGAATCAAGCAAAACATGGAAAAGTCGACTCAAGATTGAGACCATACCTTTCACCATAGTAGGTGCTGATCGTGCCTGCTCCTCGGTCACTGCATGTAACTGTCCCTATCTAGTTGGTGCAACTCGAACCAACCACTCTCTAAGTCTTTCTCTGCGGCCTCCTGAAGTTGGAGTTCATGCCACATAAACTCCCAGTATGCTGTGCCTACGTCTGTGAAGGTTGTGGCTGCGGTCAAGGTTCACCAGAAGCCTGGGGGCACTGAGACCAGTAGTAACCCCACTTATTGCACAAGTAGCATCGCACAAACAGGGTAGGCATAGTAGTCATGTCGGTGCTCTGAATCGGTCCTGTCGGAGGTCTGTCCACTCTTTGTGATCTAGATGGTCGAGCTGAACTAGTGCCACATCTGAAGAGCGCTCCTCCTAAGTAGTCGCTGGAGATGAGCAAGCACTACCTGAAAATGCTGAACCTGAAGTATGAAACCACCAGGCTAATCTCTGCCGCTGAAATGGATGCCGAATCGATCTGAATGTCCGCTATGGTGTTGGTACCGCTCCAGATGAACTCCCAAAACATCTCTCTCTGATATCCTCAAACTTCTCCGCAGCATCAGTAGCCTCAAAGATAGAAGTGGTATGTAGTCTTGTCATCTTCTCCTGCACCTCTTCCCTCATACCTCTAATGAACTTCTCCAGGTTCTCAGTTGGAAAAGCAACAACTACTAGTGTGTGGCGAGAAAACTTGGTGTATCTGATGAAGTACTGTCTGGCTATCAACTGCCTCTGTCCGAGCTCTGTGAATAGTCAGCGATGAGACTCCTTCTACTTCCCAGAAAAGAAGTGGTATCTGAATCTTGTCTCGAAATCGTCCCACGTGGGTCATGTTTCAACTCGGAAACTGTCACCTCCCACTATCTCTCAGCAAATGCCGTCAGTGAATACTCCATAAAAAATAACCATGAGTCTCATGGTACGTGAATCATCCGAAGTACCTTCATCACCTTCTTCAACCACTGCTTAGCCTCATCTGATGTCCCGATGCCCTCGAAAATGGGCACATTAGCTCACTGATAGGAAGTGAAAACCGACTGATGACTATGAATGGTGGAGTGCTCATGTGTCCTCATCTGCAAAGAGTACAAGGTCCTGTTCCCTGCCAAAATCTCCATCCTCGGATCCATGTACATATATCTCCTTATGTAGATCATCGAACTGAGGCTGCTGAACCTCTACAAACTGGGGCTGGTTCTGTCGTGTTTCATCATGAGATGGATGGTAAGTGAAATTAGACAGCTCCTCGAACCTCATCTCTATGTTAGTCTGTCTATTAGCAATCTCTGTCTGTAGGGCCAAGATCTGGTCCTGCTGACCTCACATGGCAGTCTGTTGCTGTTGGAGGTCAATGAGGGCAGTCAGGATGCGCTTCAAACGATCTGCCATCTCCTGGCTGACTTTGGATGTCATGGTTCTGCATGAGAACCAATATTATTAATCATAATAGTTGATGTCTGCTGATATTTCTAACTATGCCTTTCTCTTCTTGGGATACTATATGAAAGTTAATTGCAATCGGTGACATCTGTGGTTATTGAATTTAAATGTCATTTTTCCCTTTCAGTATTACGACAAGTCAGAGGACTGTCGTTATCCGAGAACTTAATGCGATCAGAATTTTATACTGCGAATGTGTGTAGCAGGGTACTACTGTCGCGGATCCGGGTTACCCGTTACACAACACTCGCAATATTATATTCGTAATTAATTGCATTAGGTTACTGAAATGTAGGGAAATTTTTTCACGTTGGAATGACATTCACAATTTAATAACAAGCAACAGAATGTCAAAAAATTCACATTTTCATTAATTTTCATATATAGTTACATGTAACAAAAGAAAATGCATTATGTACATGTATCCCAAAATGTAACAAAAGAAAAAGAAAAACATTTACATTATCCTGAACAAAAACTATAACATGTGTACCATCAAGATTATCTGCGGAAGCTCGGGGTCAACTATCAATCTACTGTGATGTAGGAGCCTTGCCTGCCAAATATGTTAGGAACATGAGATATGTTGAAAATGTTGGTACAATAAAAAATTTATTAAAAATAAAACATGTATTTCAACGATTTCAAAAAGAAGCAAGTAGATAGGTTTTGATATTTAAATTTAACAAGCTACTTGCATGGAAATTTATTTTGAAGGTGGTTTGTATGTGAATCCCCTGATCACCCATCATCTCATAATTTTCTATATATAATCCATATATTAATTAATGATCCATATGCATGTTATTATCTTTTTATCACTTATAGATCATGTTGATGGATCTTGGTATTAAGCATGATGATTCTCTGATCTGAACTTTGTCAATGTCAAATTATAAAGCTTAATGGATAGTTTGTGGTCTTGGTCTGAGTGTGACCTCGCACTATGACTTTAAGGGGTGAAGAATGCCCTAGGAATTGCGGTGCCTCCGTAGGTATGCAGTGGAGTATAATGCATCCTAACTAAGTTCCCAACACATCCACAAGTTTCTCCTAATATCTGTAATAGTGGTTCTGAATTCTTATTAAATGTCAATGATTGATGATTGATGATGATTGATGATTTCTATCTTGCGATCTTTTCTTTGCCAGACCTACTGGCGAAATACTAAACAATCTCGAGAACAATGTCAAATCATCTACAACTAAACTCAACTGTAGCCAACTCTAAACAGTAACCAAGCTCAATGCCAGCTAACCACTACCTTTTCTTGGCCAAGACCTATTGGCAGAATAATAACCAATACTCAAGCGGTGAGAAAGCTTCCTAAGAGACTCTTCTGTATCACCCTCTCAGTAGAAGACCGGTACACACAACCAGAGCGCTAAAACCAAAACCAAGGGACCCCCGACCTAGGAACCCTACTGAAACAGGGTCAGCAGAACAGATCAAAAACCTGGATCCCGACGAAGCATAAAAACACTATGAGCTGGCTTAAAAATCGTAAAGAAGAGTGGGATCTTAGACCCATGCACTAGGTGGCCGTTGCCCGCACTGGGCTTCCTATCTCCCGCCCAATTGAGGATCACCACACTCTCACATAGTCAGGTGTAAGGGTCACCACTACATGCACAATTAACTGATATTGCTGATTCTCAACCATATGTATGCACTTGATTACCGATTCAATTCACATTCCAATGAGAACACTAGTATTAACAAGGATAAGGACCACCCATAAATAATGTGATTATAAATTTGAGGCATAAACTAGATGATATATCACAGAAGCAAGAATAAATTCCAAAAGGAAAGTAAATCAGTGTAACAGATATGAATCCCCACATGACATGGATAACATAACCAACAAAATAGGAGTATTACCAAGATCGACACTAACCTTTGATTATGTGGACATTTAAATATAGATAAGCAAGACGATGCACAAATGAATTTATAAACTCAATAACTATGAAACTGTGTTGGCTCACTTTGTTCAAAGACTTTATGTTAAGTGTTGCAAGTTATGTTAGCTGCCTGTAGTAGTTTTAAGGTTGGACTGAAACTTGGATTTATTCCTTAGCAAATACTCATGAAGGTTTGGGGCGGACACTATAGAGTGTTTTCTCCTCTTTGTCTGAAATAAATACTCGGGGGGTTGGGGGGGTTAATTCACGACATTCAAGATTTATAGCTCAAGATGTGATTTGCATGAGATGTAGAAACATACTACAGATGCCCAGTGGAGAACTAGTGTTGTCAATATTCAAAGGGTCGAGAAAGGGAGATGTACTATGATTGTCTAGCCTAGGCAGATAACAGTGCTAGTCAAACTCTTCTCGAAGTTGTTAAAAATTGGAAGCACTTTGGGATGATAAAGTTGTTTATCAAAGATGGTCAATTGTTGATGTTTGTCTAATTTAGACAGTTTCTATTGTGAACTGAATGCAAACTACTCAAATTTGCTCAATACTGTTTAAACAGTCTAATACACATTGATTTATTATCAATTACACTCATACAACTGGACTAAGATATAGAATCCTATTTTTAATATATTCTCTCTTATTTTCCTAGCTGATTTTCTTGTATACCATGACCACACGACTCCCAAGAGGCAACCAAGCATGAGGAATTCTCATTACACATGATATTTATACATTATGTCTTTTATATGAAAGACTGAGAAACTTTTGACATACGTGATGAATCTTTATTTCATCACCTTTATTCTATCATTTTGGCCTTAAAATCCCCAGCAAATGCATGTAAATAGCATCAATTTGTTCATAATAGCATTCATTATCTATTGTATTAAATATACATAGAATAAGTTTTTTTATGCCAAAAATATAGAATAAAGAGAAGAAAAGAAAAAGGAATAAAATATTGCAAATATTTTGACCCGAACCCTGAGACCAAGGCCAACATGGAATTGGTCGACAAAGAATAAAGTAGGGGGAGATAAGGGCCAACAGTACAATAAATACCTCATTTATTTATTCATCTATTTAAGCATTTTGACACCTATTTTGTATATAATTATTCATTCATCAAATAGAGAAACTTTGTACATGAAAGTTGTAGATAATAATGTAAATAAAAATACAAAATTGAGTTTGTACAAAAATGATACGCAATGTACCTTTTATACCCAGAATAAAAAGCCAAAATCTCAACTTCACCTACCCATATCTTGCAAATAAAAACTCAAAATTACCCAAAATCACCTTTAATTGTATATAGCTTTTCAAGAAGTATTTAATAAAATTGGTTTCATAATTTTCAGAGTTTATCTGTGAAAGTTAGGTTTTTGGCCTTCATTGTGCAATCTGCCTGATTAAAATATTCAATTTATTCATTGTTTATTATTTTTACAAAATTATTTTTTTTAGAATTTTGTAAATAATGTATATAATACATGTACATATTGAAATTAGAATAAAACCAAAAAGAATTCGTAAACTAAAATAAGTCTATGCAAGATATAGGCAAAATACCTATGATAAGTATGTGCATGAATAAAAGGGGAACACATTCTTTTATTATTTTATTATTTCATATTTTTATTAAATTGTAAATATTACATCTAATTTTTTAAAAATACAAATCCAAAATAAAAACAAATAAAATACATTAAATAAATAAAGTATATATAATATATAGGTAAAATACATATAAGTATACCTACATATACATATACCTATTTATTTAAATATATAAATAAACTCATAAAAATTAAATAAAAATATCCTCACACTCACAAAAATAAATTATAAATTTATAAAATAAGAGAATAAAATAATAAAATAAAATAAACAAAATAAAAATATACAAAATACATGTAAATACATGCATAAATACATTATTAAAATAAAACCATAGAAAATTAATCAAAAAATTAAATAAAACTCATAAATAAATACTACATGAAATAATACACATTTTTTATTTTATAAGCGAATTCTAATAAAATCATTTATTATGTTAAATAAATCATTTTCAAACAAATTCCCCTATTTTGTCCGTCAGCGGCCTATGTGAACCAATGAGGAGCCAGCCCTCGTTGACCTCTGGTCAACTGTCCCATCGGGACCTGGCGCCTCTAAACCTTGCTACTTCCATGACTTGCGCCATTTTTCCCTGGCGTCTCGTCCCTTATTCTCGCTCGCCGCCTTCACAAGATCTGTAGAGGGATCATCCATCTATCACGCATGCTTGTTGGATCGAGAAAACGATCATTGTACTCGCCGGAATATGCGGGCCAAGTAGGGCACCCAGAATGTGTATAAATAAGAGCCCTCAACCTCCTCCTCAAATTTGGCCAATTTACATCCACGCAAACGCCTCGAATCAGTTCTTGAGAGGTTCCTCGTGACAGGGGAGCATTTCAGCAACGCGAATCGGCCGGAGGAGGGATCAATTTTGTCGCGGCGGAGCTCCGGCGTCCGTCCTGCTCCCTGGAGGCCCCCAGGTATAAGAGCTGTTCTTCCTTGCTTTTTAGGTAGATTTAAGTTCCAGCATTTCATTCTCGTTCTTAGTTTAGCTTCCAGATCAGCAGAGTAGCGTAAAATCGCTAAATCGAAGTTTGCCGGAGCTCCGCTCCGGCAACTTATTCACCGTGGTACCCACTGTGTCCGATCGCCATTTTCACCCCACTTCGTTCCCCATCGCATGCTCCATCTCCCGATCACTTTTGTTCAACCAAGGACCCCCAGTCCTTGCGAATCGGAGCTCCACCTCCGCCTATCGTCGGAGCTCCGCCGCCTCACCTCATCTTGCACCAAAGCTTCAATACCCAGGGTCGAGGAGATAGCCCTCATTCCGCTGGTTCTTCCTATGCAAGTTACACGAAGCAACGAGCCCCTTTGGACTCGATTCGATCCAGGAAGAGGCTCCTGGAGGTGCCGACCTTCCTCGACCTCGCCTGACCTCCTTGGACCTCCGGGAGCCATGCCAAGACCACTAGCAGATGCGGGACGCCTCCAGCTACGACCAGAACACCTCAGACGCGAGGGAGAAGCCCAGAGGAGCCCATGCTCCAAGATCGAAGCTCGCCTGGCGCGAGTTCTTCCCCTGTTCCTCCAGACCTCTTCATCGCCGTCCGATCAGGAGCACCGCCCCAGATTCCATCAGAGCCGTCAGATGAAGCGTCACCATCACCGTCAGATCAGCTCGGATGATCTAATCTCAGCCCTTCATCGGCGAAGCGGTACAGGCCGTTGGATGCACGACGCGTGTCCAAGTGAGATCATCATCGCCGTCCACCAGCGCACACTTATGGGTAAATTGCAGATCTTCACCCTAGTGTTTTTGTATTTATTATTTAGTTGTGTAAATAAAAATCGAAGTTCATTTTATTGTGGACATTTTGCATGGACCTCCCTGTACATTTGTGATATTAATTTTAGGCCCAGTCCACGTCACCTCACGTGCCGTCCCACGTGAGGTGGTTAAATTGCACACGACCCCCTGTATGTTTGTATATTTATCTTTAGTCCATAAAATAAAATTTCAAGTGTATTAATTTTGTGAAAAATTGCAACAGGACCCTTAACTTTCTGAAATTACATTTTGGTTCATGTGGGTGCGGATCACGTGTAGTCCCACGTGATGGTCAAATTGCAAGGGGGCCTTGGTGAGTTTGTTTATTTGGTTTTAGTCCTTAAAATTGCAGAATACGTTCATATATTTTGGTGTTTTTGCACTGTAGCCCTTGTCTTTGTTTTTATTTGCAAAAATGCCCCTGTAAGGCCATATATTTTTGCTTGCTTGCTCCATTTTTGTCATGCATCATATTAACTTGAAAAATTCCACAAAAATCATGCCAACCTCCTGTCAACTTGCACTTTCACGCCACAACTTTGGATTTTATTTTTGTTAAAGTTTAATATTTATTAAAAATAAAAAACATGCATTTTATCTACTGTCTAGCTTAGAAAATACCAAAAAAATAGTAAAACACCTCGAAAAATTCCAAAAAATTACCTATTGTCTATTTTATCATACTTTAGTGTCAGTCCAAAATCACTAAGAAATTCAAAACAAAAACCTTAAAAATAAGAAAACCCTTAAAAACTTCATAAAAATCCAAAAAATCCTAGAAAAATCCTAAAAATACAAATTAAGTTTCTGTAGTTTCCTCCTTTTATTATCTATAATTTAAAATTGATTTGAGGATTTTTGGATATCATTTTCTATTTTTAAACCTCATTTCAATTCTATCTAGTAGCTTAAGTCCATGTTTTCTATTATTTTATTTTTGAAAAATATCAAAAAGACTTTTAAAAATACCCAAAAATCACAAAAATAGTAAAAAATCATAAAAAACCAAAAATATTTTCTTTCTGAATTTTTGAGCATTTTTGCATATTTTTATAAATATTCTAGTACTTCTCTTATTATATAGTTTATATATTCCAATATTGAAAAAAGTATAAAATATAAACTATAAATATCAGAAAATGAAAAACCAAAATACAAAAATACAAAATTAAAAAAAACTAAATATATATATATATATGTATTATATCCTCTACACATACTCTTTATGGGTGTATATCCTTATATGTCTATATTATATAAATTATATATGTGTGTATAAATATGTATAAGTATATATAATATTAAAAAGATATATATATATATATATATTAATAAAAATATAATAATAAAAAAAATAATATAAAACCCCAAAAAACCCACAAAAATATGATTCATGCAAGGATGACTCTGTTGTACATGAACATCATAGGCTACTTAATTTTTGTATTGCTCTCTGTGGTTCGACCTCTACATACTTATTCACTATGCATTTTGTGGTAGAGTTAAATGTTAATTCACAATTTTTTGGAACTTAATTGATTTATTCTTTAATGTGGGTTAATTGCTGATCAACTAGTGTTCTGTGAGCGGTCGCCTCAGCGACACTTCATTTTGACCCTCGCGGGATCCCGCGTTATCAACACGTGAAAACATTTTTTTGAAGAAAATAAAATAATGGTCAATGGCTTGAATGTATTCAAAAACCAAACATGCCACTAATGGTGTACCATTAATATCTTTGAATAATTGAAACATTTGCATGTCCCTCACGATTTTCATTGTGTACTTGATTAATTGCAATTAGACACCATCGCTCTATGGTTCATATATGATTCACTCATCCTGTTTGCACTATTGATCTCCATTTCCTCCAATGTCAGGATCTTTAATGAACTCTTCCTCTCCCTTTAGCCGCTAAACCATAAAATAATCAGTGTTTGCACTATTCTTTTTACTACTAGAATTATCATGATAACATAACATAGATATAGAAAGCAACATTTGTAAACTACATACATGGCAAAAAATAGTGGCTTAGTTTGTACCTTAGATCTCAAAAATTGGAGGAGATATGGGCTTGCATGCACCAACTCTTGGGGATTTGGGAATTGGGCAGCAGCATGCAGTAATAGCTGTGGCTGCTTGGCATCAACAGGGCTCCTTCAATTTTCTACTGGGAATGAACCTCCAACAACAACAATTGACTGCTGGTGTCGCTTTCAGCAGTAGCAATAGTGCTGCCTATGGAGCTGCTCCAATAGGAACCTTTGCAGGGGGAACAGGAGGCTGCAACATCAGCTTGAAGGAAGGAAGCAACAATACTAGTTGCTGGTTGCAGCAACTGAAGAGGAGGAGGAGGCTCCTCGGCTGGAGAGGAATAGGATTTTGGGGGAAATAAGAAAAGAAAGAGGGGATGCGGGATTGATAATTATAAGAGAAAAAGGAAAAAGAGGGTGTCGACAAATGGAAAGAATAGAGGGACAGTTGTAGGGATGTACTACATTTGAAATTATTATTTCTTTATTTCTTTAAAACCTCTCTCATTTTTATATAGAATACCGAAGTCATCCATATTTAAATCTCGATCCTTCGATTCTGATGTACAATATATCGTTTTGATTGTATATGCATGATGATCAAACAATATAAACTTCATATTTTTCTGATGCGAGGTGAATAAATAAATTGACGAAATTCACCTTCGATTTTTGAGCAAAATTTGTGATTTTAAATTATCAAATGACCTCCGATCGACAAGCGATCAATTTCATTGGTCTTACTTCATCGAGATGAATTTTATGATGGTCTCGGATTATTTTTATGATTTCAAATTACATCGCGTCTTTTTTGGTGGCACACTTTAAGATTGATTTTTATCGATTGATCCCAAACGAGCTTTTGATCTACGATCTATGGATCGATTTATATCATTTAATATCTATCGATAGTTTGTTGGATCAAATGGATCATAATCGGGTCGGGTTCGGATTATTCGGATTCAGATGTCACACGAGGGTCGAATGGGCTTTTAAGAGGGAGATGTTCTTGTTCTGAGCAAGCTCCCAAAGGTCAGGAAAGAGAAGGGGATGGCCACCATGAAGGTTGTCCCTCCAAAGGAGGAAGTGGTCTCCCAAGATGGTGACAATGAAGGGAGTAAATAAAAATTTATTCACTATGCATCATGGAAATGTGGAATATTCAACAAACCTTTTGCTAAATCAATGTTAGTTCATTGTATGTACTAGAAAATGTAGCACAACAATTTGTGCATTCAAAAATTATAAATTCTAAGGAATCAGTTTTCGAAGTAATTTTTGATATTCATAATGAATATAAGAAATAGATCAGGGTTACCTTTGAAGTGTAAGTTTCTAAATGAAGAAACCTCCCGAATCAAGTCTGATATGCAGATATCTCTCTCTTGGGCGTGGAGATGAATCACGTTGCTTCCTACGGACTCATACGTCGATCATGGCAACAAGAAGAGTTGTGTAAGAAATGGAGACTCTCAAGACTCTTCTATATCTCAAAGGGAACATAATTCTAAGAGACTATAGCTCTCCAAAGTTATTGTTCAAAGAGAGAGCCTTGCTCTCCTTTTATACTTACACCACATGTCTAACATGAGTGTCGTAGTTCCTTAGATTCTAAATTAATGGCTTAGAGCAAGTCCTAATTCATTAAGAATTATCTCCTTTTTATCTTCAATTAATATTAATTAATTAACAATAAAATAAGCAACAATTTTTTAGTACTAATTCAATTAATACTCAAACAACTTGGTGCCTTGTACAACAAAATTGTAGATGCCCCATGTTTGCCAAATAGACCAAGTTGTTGCAAAAAATATTTATCAATTAACTGACCTGATAATCTTATTATCAGTATTGGAAAAAAATATAAAAATAATCCTTAAAGCTTATGAATCAGATTCATGTGCAGAAAAATTGAATGTAAATCCAATTTACATCTACACAAATAATGCGAATCAAATTTACATAATCTCATACCTTGAAAATATTATATAAATCATATTTAAACAAATATTTTTATGAATCACATCCATATAAATATTAATTATTGTGAATCATTATTCACATTAAGGAATGAATTATGTCTGTGAATCTTATTTACAAAATTGCCCTTATGTAACAATAAAAGACAAGGAATTAAAAATAAAAGCTAGCATGAACCTATATGCAATTTAATTAAAGTTAAATGTAATAAATAACACTTTAAAGAAACGCCACACGTATTATAGTAATGTATCCACTTAATAAATTTAATAATCACATAGAAGGGCTATATTCATAATTAAACTAAAAGATAAGGTCATGCTTGCAATATTTACAAAAATATAACGCATAATTTACAAATTATAGTACTAATCTGAATACCTAAACTCATGAGGGTTTCTATGCAAAATTGCCCCGCCTCACATGTGGACGCACATGAGGTGAGCAGGCACATGACCCAAGTGTAATATAAGGGAAATGTAGGGGTTCAATGGAGCTTTTACAAAAATATTTACACTATATCTTAAATTTATATGATCACAAAATAAAAATGAAAATGCGGCGGGGTTACTGAAAGCACGAAAAATCAGCATGCTAAGATGTGAATTTTTTTTGTCGTTGTGAGCATTCACGATTCTTGACATTCTCAGATAAATAAACAATTAACAAGCAAAAATAACTCCTGGAAAGTACAATGACAAGTTCAAGGGTCGAACACAGGGAGTTGTCTTGCCTTGTCAACACTGAAAGTTCATTCCCTTACTCACTTTCATTGTAAGAGATATACTTACCACTATATCTCATGCAAGATCTAGGATCTCCTTTCTTATCTATGTCACATCCCAATAATATGAGAACCTGTAACTTGAATGAAAAGAAGAGGGAACACATTTTGGCTTGCAAATCCAACTTGCATTCCCAATTCGGTCTTTAACACCTAGTCCCACCACCCCTAAGGTGATGTTGACCTGTCGTTTATTGAACTAACCACCAATAACAATAGAACTCGCTATTTGAATCCAATATCGCTCCAATAATATGAGGACCCGATATCAAGGTCACTACACGTATGACCTTACTCTTTTGAGTGCAAAGAGCTCGATCCAGATGTGCTTGTATGCAGGAGCTATCACTTCGAATGGGCATGTCCTACATACAATCCATGGCGACGGAACCCTTCGCCTTGACGGGAGACCATGGATGTCACTTATGTGATCCTCCATATCACATTCAAATTCTAATTAATCATTATGAATGTTATTCATATAATTAATTCTTCTAAGTGAAATAACAACTCTATTCATAATAGAGTGTTTCAATTTTAATTGGATTCCAATTACTCTAATCATAATAAATTAATGATCCAATAAATATCCAAGAAATATTTTTTATTGTTACTTGAATATTATATTATCTCAAATACATATTATTTGGATTTTTATAATTAGAAAAATACATCATGATCCCTTCAAACATTACCCCTTCCTTATCCGTTGTCATGGCCAGTACCGACGGGAGTGGGACAGACCGCTCACGGAGCAACTTGTTATTCCAACGCTTCCCGACTAAGCACCATATCTGCCTCAGGTCAGGATAATGCTAATTGATCACTTTGTACTTGACATGATAACCGATTTTTCAACTGAAGTTATATAATATAATAATAATCAAAATATTTTTTATTAACGTTATAAGGAGATTTGTTAAACAAATCCCAAATCCTATTAAAGTATCAATGTTTGTTGGAAGGTTCATGTAACCAATTGTGATCTATATCATATCTAATCATGTTCTGGTTATGGTCAATGTCATTCAAGGAAATAATCATCATCTTTTAATATTTCACAAATATTCATCAATAATCATTTCAGGAAATTAACCATTAATTTTCATTAATTTAATTAAATGATAATCAGAAGGTTCATGATTGGGAAAGTAATTTTCAGCAGTGACCCCTACTTACTAAAATTAGCATATCTCAATCAATCTAAATCCAAATTAATAAAAATAAGTTTCTATACCTTGCTAATTTGATTTAAAACATAACCCAAGTGATATACACACACTTCTAGTGTTTTAGAATCGTAATTAACTCTTTAAATATGTCAAGATTTGCCATCCCCAAAACAGTGGATACACGTTCATTAAGATGACCATAACTCGAGTAATCATATTACAAATCATGAAAAATCAAATCTCATGGTCTCTTTATTTAATTAGGATCATTATAAGTGATAGTAAAATGTTTGAAAACTTTTAAATAGGGCAAAAAATTCACTAAACATGGTTGCGTGAATGAAATGCGATGAAACATCACACAACTAAAATTTACCCAAGTCATCTTAGGTTTATGGATCATATCCAAAACTTTCGATCTTTGGCTCTGAAACCACTTGAAGGATATGGGAAGATCCTTAAGCACATCACGGAAGCGTGAGGATCGCATCGTATGCGATCAGGAGCGACTAGCTCTACTAGTTACTTGAGGCATCCGAATTTTAAAATGTTAATCCAATGAAACCACATGATCGAAGAACACTTCTCAAATTGTTTCATCTAAACCACAAATAAGTATTAGGTTTACCTCTTGAAGCGAGGTTGCGATCGAGTCTCTATACGAAATGACCTCTTGTCTCAATTCTGATCCAACAGAGGGGATGCTTGCGAGCGCGTTGATGAGATGCGTGCTCCACGTAATCCATGTTGATGATACAAGTAGGGAATCTCCTGATCTCGTCACACGAGATCAGACGTCTTCTTCATAAGCGAGGCACACTGAAGGAGACGAGGATCAACGAGCAAACAATCCGACAACATAATGACAATGTTGCGACTATGGCGATTCTCTTTAGGGCTCCGTGATGGACAACCACAATGAGAGAGAGAGAGACTTTGTGTGTAGAGAGAGAGATGGAGAGAGTTTAATTCCTCTTTTACAGTAGTTGGATGTATACGGATCTCAATCCATGTGCCCTCTTAATCCAATAGTTTAGATTAAGAGGTTATTAGTCAATGGCAATGATTTGTTGCTACAAATTTGCAACAACAAATTTAGTTAAAATAATTTAATTATATCCTTTATCAAGATACAAATTAATTCATTTTAATTTCAATAACAATAAATAGATAATAAGGAATGTAACCACCACTCTAAATAGACGGTGGTCGTCCTCCCGTTTGACATAGTCAAGGTGGACGACCACCTTGTTGGTGGTTTTGCCTTAATATATATTTATGTTTGAAAAAATAACAAACAAAGACTAATTTTACCTTTGGATTAATAATGTGTTCAGATTCCTTTTAGATTTGAGTACTAAATTCAACAGTCCTCAAATTCTACCAATTCTAGTCAGTTCCATCCTTAGGTCAAGTCGGATCATCCACATCAACAATTATTCTCTTTAACATTGAGTTGAATTTGAACTGTGTGTAAAAGTTATAGCTCTTCCCAACTTGCGAGACAAGTACACTGTACAACCTTAAGCATGCTACCAGGAGATTCACAAAATCTAAAGCTTCTATTCTCTCTAAGTCTAGGTTTATTTCTCATTTCACGTGAATCTGTCAACAAAAGAAAATGGGTGCAAAACTATAGAGAACTTGGATTTTTAGGGGTTTTCCGTAGACCGCATTGGTTCGTTGCTCTCAGTTTTTTCTTCTTTTGCAAAGCATAATCATGGGCCTCTCTGGCCTCTTTAAATTTAGTAGCATCATTGGTCTGTTACTTGGCTAGTTTGGTAGAGCTGGGTTATTTGTATAGAATTTTCTTTGGCAGGTCTTTGCTTTGAATTTGCATTTTTTGATCATGCATCCCTTATTGTGCCTTTTTTATGGGATTTTGTGGCATTGGATATCAAGAGTGTGCATGTATAAAATATGACTTTTTGATACATTGTATAAGGCAAGTTTTGCTGACACACCCATATTTATAGAGAAGAAGTGGTTCCCAAACTTAGATCATTTGAATTTTGCTTAACCGAAATTCAGAGTCACTCCTTTCTCTTGCTAGAGATTAAAATAATCCCCTTGTACACACAAACTAAGTCGATCTAAAGTTCAATGTGCAATTTCTTTAGTAAACAATCAAGAATAAAAGAGTGCTAAAGCTGTCAAGATGATCTAATTAGACACAAATTTTGGTCATTGCAAAAACTGGTAGAACTCGAGGAATTAAGTCTAAAATAGACCCGAAGAGGTTTAATACTCAATCCTAAAGAAATCCTCTGAAATCAAGTGGATTAAGATATTATTTATTTAAATTTAAAACTTATGAAAATCAGACTTCTGATCTCAAAAGATTAGGAGAAAATTAGGAGAGAGAAAAATTTATGCTTGTATTTTTGAACAAACATTTTTGGGAATTTTTGCAAAATTTTATGGGATTTTGGGTATATGCATATTTTCAAAACTTTTGAAAAAAATGCAAAAACATGATGCAAAGGAAATAAAAAATTAATAGAAAATTAAAAAGAAAATATTTATCGAATTTATTTTGAAATTAAAAGTTATGTGAAGCGAAAACTAATGCATTGATAAAAAAAGAGAAAAAAATAAAATGCATGAAATGCAATGCACCCCCCATACTTAGATAGCGAGCCATGACCCCATGGTTATAAAATCATGGGAAAAAATGAGAACTTGAATGAGAGAGTGCAAATGCTAGTGACACAAGATGTTTTTTTTTCAAACCAATTGATTTTGCATTTTTTTGTTTGGGATGTCCCCCATACTTAAGCAAGACTTTGTATGTACAAAAAAGAGGGGAGAGAGAGAGAAAATTTACCTAGAGCAGTTGTATAAATAGGCGGCAGAGTTTAATCCATGCCTAAGCATGCAGTACTCATACTTCCTGCAAGACTAGAGTTTTGACGACTGGCATCAGACCATCTTTGTCCATTAACCAGAATGTAACATTAGTGGTTGGATCTTTGATTTCTACCAAGACACTATCAAAAATTTCGGTTACAACATAAGGTCGCTTCCATTTTGATCTCAATTTTCCAATGAATAACTTGAGATTAGCATCAAACAACCATAATTTTTGATCAACCTTGAATTGTTTCCTCGAAATATGCACATCATGCCATTTATTAATTTTATCTTTGTAGATCAAGTTATTGTCCTATGATTGAGATCTCAATTCCTCTAACTCGGCAAGATTCGATAATCTTCTCTTCCTAGCCTCATTGAAATCAAGGTGACATTTCCGAATAGCCAGAGGGATTTGTGATGGATCTCTATAGGAATGTGGCATGATTTACCATAAACAATAAGATATGGGCTCATTCCTAGAGGGGCATAGAAGGCAGTCCGATATGCTCAAAGAACATAAGTTATGTGTTTTGACCAATCCTCGCTATCTGATCTCACAGTTTTCTGAAGGATGTTTTTAATCTCACGATTGGAGAGCTTAGCCAGACCATTGGTCTATGGATGGTACGCAGTTGAGACTCAGTGTTGGACTCCATTCTTGTTCAGGAGTCACTTTACATAACATTTAAAAACTGTATCCCTCCATCATTTATCACTTTTGGGAGGCCAAAGCAGGCAAACAAATCATTCAAAAACTTGATTACAGTTTTGCTATCGACAACATGAGTGGGGATTGCTTCTACCCAATAAGAGACATAATCAACTGCCAATACTATGTGTTGATATCCATGTGAATTCGTGAATGGTTCCATAAAGTCGATGCCCCAGGTATCAAAAATTTCTACAACATGAACTGGTGAAAAAGGCAGCATGTCTCTACGAGTCATGGTTCTGGCCATTTGGAATTCAGGACAAGCTCAAACGAATTTATCAACATCCTTGTGTATTAAAGGCTAATAAATTCCACAATGTAAAACCTTGACTGCAGTTCGTCTACCCGAGTGATACCCTCTACATCCAACAGTGTGACAATGAGTTAGGACACTAAGAGTTTCAGAGTCAGGTATGCATCATCTCCATAACAAATCCGCGCTCTCTTTGAAGAGTAGAGGGTCATCCCAGTGATAGTGTTGGGCTTGAGCCTCAGTTTTTTCTTTCTTGTGTCTGGGACAATCTTTAGGTATTCTGTGCATGACTAGGTAGTTGACTATGTCAGCATACCAGGGTAATTGTGATATGACTAGTAGTGAGTCATCTGGGAAAGTCCCAGAAATGAGCAACTCTGAGTTGGTTGATTTTTGTGAAAGATGTGGTGATGGTAGGCTAGATAGATGGTTAACTACTACATTCTTTGCTCCAGCTTTATCCTTGATTTCAACATCGAATTCTTGGAGCAAAAGTATCCATCGAATTAGTCTTGGCTTCGCATCCTTTTTTGCAAATAAGTGTTTGATCGTAAAGTGATCAATGTAGATGACTACATGACACCCCAATAGATATGGTCTAAAGTTCTCAAGGGCAAAGACCACAGCTAGCAACTCTTTCTCGATGTCTGTATAATTCTATTGTGCATCATTTAAAGTTTTTCTGGAATAATGGATGGCACATGGTTTTCTCTCCCTCCTTTGACTAAGAACATCACCTACGGCAAAATCTAATGCATAGTACATAATCTCAAAATTCAAACTTCAATCAGGCGGTTGTAGAATTGGTGCTTCAATCACTATTGTTTTGAGTATTTCAAAAGGCCTTAATGCTTCCTCATATAATATGAAATTTTGATCCTTTTCTAGTATCTTGGAGAGTGGTCGGGTTAATTTGGAATAGTCTTTAATGAATCGTCGATAAAATCCATTATGTCCTAAAAACGATCGTATGCCTTTGACATTTTTCGGAGGATCCAAGTCCGTGGTTATTTCAATTTTAACGGGATCTACTTCCATCCCACTTCTTGACACAATATGCCCCAGAACGATCCCTTGACGAACCATGAAATGTGATGTCTCCAAAGACAACACCAAATTAACCTCATTGCATTTTTGTAAGACACGATCTAAGAAATCAGGGGTTTCCTCAAAAGAATCACCAAATATAGAAAAGTCATCCATAAAAATTTCCATGTAGTCTCCAACCATTTCAACAAAAATGGTCAACAAACATCTTTGAAATGTAGCCGGTACATTGCATAATCCAAATGGCATTCTTCGAAATGCATAGGTACAGAATGGGCATGTAAATGTTGTTTTTTAACCTTCTGGGGTTATGGCGACTTGATTATAACCGGAATAATCATCAAGGAAATAAAAATATTCATTCTCAGCTAATCATTTGATTATTTGATCTAAGGGGAAAGTGATCTTCTTGTTGCTTTATTCAATTTCCGATAATCCACACAAATTCTCCATGATGTCGCCACACGTGTGGGAATGCCTTATCCTTTTTCATTATTCACAATTGTGGGTCCTGCTTTCTTTTGGACTACTTGCGAGGGACTTACCCATTGCTATCAGAAATGGAGTATATAATTCCAACACTAGACCATTTGCAAATCTCTTTCATAACCACATCTCGTAAATTAGGGTTTAATCTCCGTTGCATTTCTCGAGTTGGCTTAGAATCATCTTTCATGTATATGTGATGTGTGCAGTACAAAGGACTTATGCCTTTCGGATTAGTGATTGTGCATCCAATATCTCTTGAATTTCTTCTTAGCACTTCCATAATTGTCTTCTTGTGTTTGCGTTAGATGGGCACTGATGATGACAGGGAGTGCGCGTTCATCATTTAGGAATACATATTTCAAATCCTGTGGAAGGGATTTCAACTTGATTTTCTCATAGGCGGGGTTTCGAATGTAGATGCTTCAGATACATCTAGAGAAGAAATTAGGGTAGGTGGGGAATGTTCATGGGTCTGAGACGTGTTAGGTCCCTCAGATGGATATATTGTCTCAAAGGGTGGTTCGAGCATAGACATTATTAGAGATGAGGCCATATAAAATTCTGACTCTAATATATCCCATGCCTCATCTAACTCCATAATATATTGCCTTGAAATTGGATAACATGGCTCCTTGAGAGCAGAATACAGAAAACATATGTTATCATGGTGCTTCAGATCCATGATAGAAGTGTCAGAGGTGATGAAACTAACCTCCAGTGGGTCTTTGGTCAAAAGGTTATGTGAAATACTCCAGAACTTTAAAATCCTCAATAAACCCACAATCTTATGAATTTGAGTCAACATACTTGGGAATAACAATGTCAATAGGAATAACTTCTCCATTAACCTTAAATTTCACTTTCCCATCCTCGTAGTCGAAGACCGCTTTCGCCATGGCCACAAATGTCTACCTAAAATTTTAGGCATTTCAGTTAAGGTATTGGCTGGATCCATATCCATTACCATGAAGGCAACAGGGAATTGATTCCCCTGCATAGTAACTAAGACATCCTCTAGTAACCCTCTTAGTCGCGTCACAGAGCGATCAACCATTTGAAGTATCATTGAGATAGTTTTAAGTTTTCCAAGATCATACTACTTGAGAATGGAAGTGGGGAGGATATTTATTGAGGCATCATTGTCTAGTAACGTGTGATCGAAGGTTAACTCAACAAGTTTGCATTGTACTAGCGGTGCTCCTGGATCCTTCTTCTTTCCGGGCAACATGTGAGAGATAGCATTTGAAGTTGCTCTAGGTAGAATGTGTTTCTCAGGTTCGGTACGACTATGTTCCCCTTTTGATTTTCCCTTAGATTTTTCTTTTTATGGTACATTTATCCTTCAAGAAATGGGAATATGCTGGTATATGTTCAATCACTTGCAGAAGTGGAGCTTGAATTACCACATTGGAGAAAAGTTTCTCCAAGTCAGGGTTGGTTGTGGATGGTTTATTCGCTTTCCTTCGTAGTGCCTCAGGAAAGGGAACGTATGTGCGACTAGAAAATGGGGGAATGTGCGGGTCAATCTCAATCTCATCTTCAGAGTAACTTTCAATTTGCACTTCATCATTCTTTGAAGCGTGTGGCTTGGGATCCATCACATTTTTTCCATTATGAAGAGTGACAACATTCGCTTGGTATTGCTAGGTCCTGCTTGGTTGCTCTTGAAATTCACATGCCCCTTATGTGGTTGTGTTTGTTTTTGGAGATCGGAACTGCTTCCTCCAAATCTAGGTGGAGGTCTATTAGCGTGAGAAGCTATATTTCGGTTAGGCAGTGGTTGTGGAAAGAGTGCCGGAATGTAAGATCTAATCTCAGCAAATTGCTTGTCAGTCAGCTTACATTCGAGCAACATCAGCATTAATGCATGCAAAATTCTCATTCATAGTTCTTAGGAGGGTTGCCATGTCAATTTGAGCATTGTTTTTGGGGGCTTGTTGTTGCACTTGTGGCGGTTGTTAATAATGAGGGTTACTCTAGCCATGTGTATTCCAACCCGAGTTAGAAAAACTCTATTCATTTATTTTGAGCCAGAAAATAGCTTCGGGTGTTGGATCTTGGAGCGTGGCCACTTGGGCTTCAGGTTCAGAAGTAGTTGTAAGTGCACTTATATTGCTCTTGATTTTCTCCAAAACAGAGTTGGCAATTTCATCACTCATTGAATTCATCCTTTTTTCTATCACATCAACCTTATCTAATTTTAGAGAAATTACTTGAAGGTCTTTTTAAGAAGAAGGCTCAGTATTGGTGTTTGTGTGCTCGACAACTTCAACTGGTTTCTTTTGTCATATATACTGATCAATAGATGAGTTGTTAACTGAATTTTTGACCATATCCTAAAATGATGTCCATACATAATCTTCATCCTTGTTGATATAATTTCCTCCACATGAACCATCTACAACCCTTTTCAAGATTCATCATTCCGTCATAAAAAAATTGGACAAGTTTTCATTTATCAATTCCATGGTGAGGAAATTTTCGTTGTAAATCTTTAAATCTCTCCCAATCATCATGTATTGGTTCATTTTGTTTTTGGGAGAAGTAAGAGATTTGATTCCTCACATAATGCGTTCGACTGATTGGGAAGTATTTCATTAAAAAGGCTTCTCTAAGGTCATTCCATGTGGTGATGGGTATCCCATAATTTTGAAGACATTGGCTCGCTTTATCCTTAAGTGAAAAAGGGAATGCCTTCATATAGATATATTCTTGTTCTATCCCTGTAATGTTGATAGTACCACACACAATAAGAAATTCTTGCACGTGTTGGTAGGGGTCCTCGGCATCTAATCCATAGAATTTTGATAGTAGACAGATGGTGCCATGTTTGATTTGGAAATTACCCACATGTGGTGGGATATGAACACATGGAAGAGGGTTTTTAGTTGCAGGATTGTAACAGTCATGAATTGGGATGACAACATGATTCATTCTTTGAAAAAGAGCCTCAAATCGGGCTAGAGTTTCACCAATTACTCCGACTTGCTCAACAATGCCAGGATTATCTCCAATGATTTGTGGATTAGTCTCCGTCTTTATTTCGGTTTTGGTTTCAGGAGAAGATGATCAAGATGGAGAACATTGAGGATTATAGAAGGGATCGTACTTAAGTGGATTTTCAATTGGGTTATTTAATGATCTTCTACCAAACATGCACAATTAAACCCAACATAAAATTTCACCAACGCACACATGATCGCCATAGCAATTATCTTTTTAGATTTTTAATTTATTGTTCACAAAAAATCAAGCACACAAAAAGATTGACCTAAAATCTATTTGTGGATTTAAAGATTGTCCTGAATTCGTATGTTTAGTTGCACCTGCATTCATCAAATATGGGTGTAAGTATACAGACTGTAGAATGGCTACCCATGTTCCTTATGGACGGTGTCAAATACAGTGTCCTTTAATCACCCACTCTGCTAAGGTTTCCCTCACTGAGAAGTGGCTAAATGTTTTTAAATTAAGTAGTCAAGAAATCTATGTAGGATTTTTGGCTTTAACCTAGGTTTGATAATTTGTGTTCATGAAATTGTGTACAGAGTGCAGCACTTCAATTACTTTAGACCACTTAATATCTGAGCCAGGCGGTGACTTTCTGGAAGCTTAATATTTATGTGATCAAGCACGATTGGTGGTCTTTAATTTTTCTTGTTATCAGAGAGAGAGAAACCACAGAGATGAATGCATCCAGAGAAGTGGATTTTAACCAATTTCTTCCTAAGTAAACATAATGCAAACAACCTATATGCCTAAGATTAGAACAAACTTACAGAACAGAGAATGAATGGATCTATGAAAAAAATACTTGAGAATTCAATTGTGCTTGAATCAGGATCCGAAGAGAGAGAGAGACTTGAAATGGAATTTTTTATGGTTCAGTGTGCCTGAAAATGAAAGAGAGAATAATTAGAAATAAAAAAAACTATTAACTAAAATAAAAAATGTGTGATGTTGGCTGTCCCCAGCAACAGGCCAAAATGAAAGCGCGAAAAATTAGCATGCTAAGATTTGAATTTTTAGTTGTCATTGTGAGAACTCATGATTCTCGAAATCATCAAATAAATAAACAATGAAAGAGCAAAAATAACTCCTGGAAAGTTTAGTGACAAGTTAAAGGGTCGAACACAGGGACATGACGAAAATAGCACAAGTTCTGGAGAGATATTTGCTTTGAAATTGACAAAAAGGCAAGATGAGCTCTCTTAATTTTTCTTTGATTTTATAAATCTAAAAGTGCAATGAAAATAGTTCCAAAAGATTGCAAATGTTTCTAGAATCCCGTGGGATTTTTCGATGAATTTTTTGGAATTTCTGGATATTTTAATGATTTTTCAAATATGCTGGACGTAAATGTGATTTTCAGATAATCCAGATTACATATGTAAAAAATAAAAACTAAGGGCATACAGAAATTGAGCAAATTGAGCAGGACGGATAGGGAATTGAAGTAAAAAAATTTAATGGATAAGTTGCAGATAAAACAGATAAACATTAGGAAATTACAGAAAGATCCTTTAGGAACTGGAATGTAATACAAAAACATGAAATAAATAAAAGCTAATTACACAGAATATAATTTTCAGAAAATGATAAAATTACAGAATTTATGTAAAAGTTTAACAAAATTGCATTTGAGTGCAAACTTAAGCAAAAAATGAAATTACAAAGGGGTGGGGCCCCTTTCTTCTTCATGGGAAAGGGGCTGGAGCCGTGCTCAGCCACCACGACGGAGCACAGTAGATGGAGCGGGATGGAGGTGGCGGAGCACGCCGGGGGCAGAGCTGCTACAACGAGGAGGTGCAGAGGCACGGAGGACGTGGTGGTGGAGATGCAGTGGTTGTCGATGGCTGAACCGGGTTTCTTTGATGAGTCTCCTCCCCCTTGGGTGCTCCTTCTTCTCCTCTTTATAATAAAGGTTGCAATGTAGGAGTCAGGAATGTGAGGGGGCACGTTGACCATTTCGAAGTGGCGGGGGTGGTGCGGCCGTTACTGTAGTGATGACAAGAGATGGCTTTGAATGGGGCGGCAACCGTTGGGTTTCGTCTGATGCAGATATTTCATCGGATGGAGGAAGAAGGAGATGGGAGTTACAGTCTTGGTGGGATCCTTGTCACAACAAATTCATGCATACACATGTAAAAATAATTGAATTTAGAAAAAGGAGTTCATACAGATCTCATGTGCATGTCTACAAGGAAGATGGAGTTAATTGGAAAAGGCAAAGGATTATTTGTGAGTGGAGACATCGATATTAACTGGAGGAATGCGATTTCTATTGCAAGAAAAATAGGGAGGGACGACGTTGGTGATGTTTGTGGTATGAAAGTAGGGAGGGGATGTTAATTGATAAGTGGTGATGAAAGAAGGGAAGGAAAGTTGGAAGGATCAATGGATTTTGTTGGATGAGGAATGAAGTGATGGAAAGCTTATGAGGATTAGTTAGAGCCAACGTGAATGGGAGATGTAATTAGAAAGGTGAATGGGAGATGTAATTCGAAAGGTGAATTGATAGGGGTGCCTTCACTTGGGATTCAAAAAATAAAATGTTGCTTTATTGTTAGAGAATAGAAAGAGAAGAGAGAGTGGATTTGAATTATGTGGAGAGGGGTGGATGAGTAACTTAATTGTATCAAGGAAATTTTTTTATATATTTTCTTATTTTGATCTTTTTAATTTTTATGTGACACATTAGTGGGTATTGCAAGAAATTTATGTATATCTAATGTAAGCTAATATTCACAAAGTGAAGATGAAATGATGTAATTTCTTGTTGATTTTTGCTTAATTCAGGTAAATAGATACTATCAAACTTAGGTTCATCAGTTACTTATATATTTACACACTTAATAGAGCTTCATCCTGCAGTGCACGATCATCCACGTGGTAGCACTTGAAATAATATGACGACTGCTAACATATGCTGCTTCGTTTTGAATGGACAGAGGGGATTAGATCTAGCGAATGGGCTTCATTCGATGGCTCTAACGAGATGAGGAAGAATATGAAAGAACATGATCTTCCATGAGCTTCAATCCACTGAATCCTATAGATCTAGTGGTTTCGTCCTCTCCTGATCAGCTCAAAAGAAGCTCGGGGCCTTCCCTCGATTGAAGGGAGTCTTCAATGGATCCAGGTCTTGTTGTCATGAGACATGGAGGTATTTTTCTCGAATAGCCCGGTGAACCTTGTGATCGATTGAGTAGAGGTCCCAAAGGATTCCCATGCCCTATTCCTTGCACCATCAGAGTCCCAGGCTCAAGGGGGTCTCCCTCGACCCAATGTGAAGCTGCTAAGCAAGGAGGAATGGTCAGGCATATGAGATCTGATAGTAGGCACCAGAGGAAGCTCATCAGACCTTGATTCTTGTGGAATCAAGGGTGTCTTTATGGGGGTTTTGAGAAGAATGCAATGAGGAACAAAAATGGGGTGAAATGGTGGGTCGAAGACAAGGGTCTCACGATGAATTTGAGTTGGAGTAGGGAGCTCCAACTTACAAATATCCTGCAAATCAAGGTAATCTAACCATTAATTGAAGAAGTTAAAGACTAAACTAAGATACATGAATGAAAATCAATGAGAAAACCTAATCTAATTAGCTCATACCTATAGAAAACATGGAGCAGGGAGACCTTCTCCTGAAGAAACTTTTGGCAATGGTGGACCACATTTCAACGCCTCCTTCTCGTCGACGTCTCCACAAGGCAGTTGTTGTCACTAGTTAGCTCTAGAGTTATGACATTTGGGGTTACGAAGGGTCAAGAGGGGTCAAAAAGAAAAAAAGGAGCAATGGATCATATCTATGCATAGAAGATGGGGTGAGGTTCGAGATGGGATTACATGGAGGATGAAGGGGGTTGGTGAGATCTATGGGAGTGACATCGAGCAGGGAAGTGGGAAGAACAAAGAGGAGAAGGTCTCGAGGAGGAAGGCAGCATGAAGGAAGACCGAAAAATGGGAGAAGAAGGGCACCCGTGAGCTTCTGATAGGAAGGGGCGGAGGGATGTACAGTTGACCCGTGGGTCAACAAAGAATAGGCCTCGGTTGGTCCACATGGACCAACCAGAGAATTCCCATGGGAAATTACCATGTAAAATGAATTAAAAAAATAAACATTTTTACTAACTTTAAGTCAAATATAAAAATGTTTCTTAATTTATGTAGCATTTTATTATGATTTTTATTTTTTTTACAAATTAATTTATTAGGTGCTAATATTTACATGTATATAGATAGGTATAAATACATTTATTTTAGATATTTTTATTTTTAGTTTATATTCTATATTTTATTATTGTATTCATATTATTTAAATATTTATAATATATTTCAATAGGTATTTATAAATTTTATTTTATTTTTCTAATTTTATTTATTTACTTAAATAAATATGTAAAGTATATTATATGTATAATTTACATATATATTTTAAGACTTTATTTAATTTAATGTATTTTCAATGATTTTATTTTATTTTTATCATTTAAAGTGTTTCAAAAATAATTTACAAGTATTTAAAAATATAAGGAAGCAAAAATATAAAGAATGGATATACTATATATATTATACAAGTATATAGTACAATAGGGACGTAAAAGCCAATTTTTGCATCTTAACTACTTTTTTATTGAAACCACCTTCATTTTATGGATAACTAAATTTTATGAAAATGAAGGCGAGCTTAGTCAATTTTGAGTTTCTATGGAGGAGATACATATCTGCAAAGTTTTGTTTGCAGCTTTTTGTTCTGTGTGCCTTGGGTGTGTTGTGTATTATTTTTGTGTTAAATAAATTTTGTATTTTTCCTTGTATTTTTATAACAACTTTCATATTGAGGATTTTATTTTTTGATGTATAAAAATGGAAAAATAAAATGGGTCCCAAAAGGCTATTTATTGGTACATAGAATTAGGGTTTTCATGTGTTTTCTGTACAATTTATCTACCCTATCTCCCCTACTTTATTCCTTGTCGACCAAGTCAATATTGACCTCGTCTCCTGGTCTAGGATCATTTAGTGTTTTTGATACTTCATTTCTTTTTCTTTTATTCCTTTAATCTTTTATTTTGGAATTAAACATAAATATTTATACAATATTTATATGTCAATTTATGAGCATTTTTTGTACCGGTTAATGCTATTTACACGTATTTTATTAGGGATTTAAAGCCAAAATGAAAGAATAAAGGTGATGAAATGTATATTCATCAAGTACAAGCCACATAAAAAAGTTTTTTAAATTCAAAACACAACCAAGTTGAAAAAATTAAAAAAATTATAAAATGTTTGGTGCATATAAAAACTAATATCATATTTTTCTACTTCAAGAAATAGTTGCATTCTCTACACATCCACTTGTTAGTGGAGTACAAGCTATCTCTGCCCTAAGCCTTGGAATATCATCGTAATGGAAGTACAAAGCCCTTCCTTCGCACAAGTACCTCAATGTCTTCATGAAGTAAACTCTACAGTCTAAACTATATAGAGGTTGTTGTGGACAATCAACCACATTCGACTTCCCAACTATCAAATTCATTCTGAAGTACCCACACATCCACCCATGCTACAAAAAATAACAACATTTCAGATCAGAAAATAACAGATAAATTATAATAAAGATTAAGTATTAATTTTTTTACCATATACCCATTTTTGTGCATCCTTCTTATGAATTCTTGACCCTCTCATTGAATTGTAGGCATAAAATTTTTGACCTTCGTAGTCTGTAACTAGAAGATGCTAGTGATTCTTTATGTGAATCATTATGAAACCTTTGTCAATCTCGGGAGCTTAGCATCTTCAACTACAAAAAGCTTGTCCAATTGAGCAAACTCCCCTTTCATCGCACTATCAATATTGTTAAGAAAATATTTTTGCATTCATGAAGGTCATCTTTGTAGTTTACTCATAACATCAAGTAAAGTATCAATGCTGATTTCTAACCATCTTGCAAAAAGGTATACAGAAAGGAAATTGTGTCACCGCTGCAGTAGCGATGTCTTAGAACATCCATGAACATTTCAGAATCTGGATATTAAAGAATCACAATCATAATTCATATATTTTATTTGATCTTTTTCTATTGTCATCTAAAGAAGTGTAACCCTAATGTTATCTTCTGTCATTTTCTCGTACTGGAAGTAGTGTATCTCTCTTCCCTTACAAAAGGTACACAATTACGAGAAGTATTTTTCATTTAATCTGCATTTTCAACAAAAATAATAATGATAACATTTTGTAAAATACATTCACTAATTCATAAGCCATGTAAATAACCCCTTACTTGTTGACGGAGTCTCTAAAAAATTTAAATCAATGATTTTTTATTCTCTTTAATGAATTCATACCCGATAAAATTAGTGGGAGGATTATATAGATACAGTTATTTACAATCTAAAAAATCAGTTCATCTTCATTGAATTTGACTCGCAACATCTATCTAATAGAAAATATATACATCGAAGTCATGTCCAACAACGTCAGAAAGCCCATCCATTTTCTCATTTGAACATGAAGCTCCCAATGCTTGTTTTGTTTTGATTGTCCTACCTCAACACATAGTTCACCATCTCATTTGCATCCCTTTTCATTGAATTTCTATCCTTTACTCTTATTATCATTGAGCTAGGATATATTGCAGCTCTGTCCTTCTTTTTGTACTTAGCGTGTATACATGTTTTTCAATAACACCAGATGCCTGCTCTTCAATTCTCATATCAAAATATGGAATACTATCTTTTCTTGACACTCATTTTTCTTTTTCATTACCCAACCTCTCTTTTTTTCCACCAACTTCTCCATCTTCAATCATGTTCAAATTCAATCCAGTATTATCCATAATTTAAAATTTTTTCCATTACCGTCATTTTTTGTCTCTTCCATATGTGTCTCTTCTCCTCCTATACTTGTTCTTCAACATCGTTTTTTTCGTAGTTTCCTCTAAACAGTCGTATTCCTTTATTGCTTCTCCTTCTTTAACAAAATTAGATCTCAACTCTTCATTTAATCAAATCTTCATATGAAGAAATCTTTCCAAGCATTTCTTTATGAAACTCTTCGATATATGTCACCTTTGTGCATAAATCGTCTATTTCATCAGAGAATTCCTCACACAAGCATTGCTTTCCCTTTCTTTTATCCAGCCCACATCTTATATCTATATTTTCACTTCTAAAAACATGAAATGATCCCTTTTTAAATCTTCCCCTCCTTGCCGGTCCATCTATTGGTATATCAATGCATGCAAAGACATTTACTTGTATCCATCTAACTGTGAATTCATTCAGTATGAACCTTGTATACGGGAAGACACATTCATCGAACGAAAATCTAGATATCTCATTTTATTTGTAGTTGTAGTATTCATATGATCTATCATCAGTTAAATTGTTTGTTCGCGTTGGTTAGAATCCAAAAACTCATCATAAATTTTTTTTAAACCATAAGTACCTTAATTATTTCATATAGTGCTACTCGTTCAAAAAATATCGTAGAAGTTACAAAAATGGTTTCAATTCCGAGATAGAAAATGAATGCTTCAAATATTATTTGCAAAATTTTATTTACAGTATTCATTGTTCAGAAATAAATTTCTAAGTTATTCAAGTTACTGCATCTTTCTTCATATTATAGTGTCAAGAAATCTCTTTCTTAATTTTGCTAATATGTCTACATATTACAATCGTATCCCAATGTATTTTTTCAAACTTGGTATTATCCATCATTGACACAATATTATTTTTCTCTCATGCCTTTTTAAATCATTTTCTATTAGAATGGTTTCATACTATCATGATTATATATGTCATCAAATTGTTTAAGTTTCACAAACGTTTTATCCATGTATCTAAAACAAATGTCTACTATATCCTAGGTTATGCATCATTTTTCTTATTCCATAGACAATTTATACTTCTTGACCTACCTTGACAATCATGACTTCCATATTACAATTATTTTCAATAGTTGACATTAGATATCATATATGCAGTACAATTTACACAAATTATTTACAATTCTCTGATTCCAATGTCTAATATATCTAAGTGTATGTACCATGCTTCTTATCATACATGTTTATTCTTTAGTGATGCCAGGCATCTCGACAATCTTTTTATTGACCATGCCCATTTTCTTATCAATGTATGTAGACCTCTACTTACTACAAAATCTTTGCAGTAGTATTCCAACATCCAAACCAAATTCAAAATAAAAACAACATTAATTTATAAGATATAAGTCCAAATGAAGTTAACAAATTCATTGCCTACGTAAAGGCAAGCGACACATCCAGTAGGATAGCCAAGTGTTACTCTTATCAACCATTGTCTCCTTGGATGAATCCTATTCAACATGTCTTCCATGTTAAACAAGATCATTTTAGCCACTGCATCTTACCACTTAAAATTGTGTATCCTCTAAAGACTACACATAGTGTAGTAAATCCTTAGGGAAAGAGTATCCACAATATGGGAATTGGAACATGGAAAACATGAACAATATCCAGCATGTCATGTACCCAACTATCGAATCATCATCGTCCCTATCGTAGAAATCAAACTAGACACTGACTTTTTTTTTTATTGAAAACCATCTCAGCTGCAAACATTTCTTTGAAAATGAAGCTCTTCCATCTTAGGTGATGCCCTCTAACAGATACTCAAATCATGTGCTCAATATCCCAACTATTGCTCTTATGTCCTCATTGCTAAAGCTCAAAACTCTATTTAAAATTCAAAAATATCATCCACCTTGTTATTATTCTACAATCCACTGCGGATTTCTTCATTGTACATAGATTTTTCTTGATTAGCTTTGAAATTGTTGTCATGCTCATGAATGCTTGTTGTTTTGGTGTAGGTTGATGGGCATCTATGAATTTCAAAAATGCTCTATTAAGCACCTATGCTGGATATAGCTTTTGCCTTCAAAAAATCAAAATTGACTTCAACTTCTTATTATAAATACACGTACAATAATTAAAAGAAGGAAAAAGAGTCCATGATCATACTTCCATAATTTTATATTAAAATATCATCTACAGATTCCATTGCTTCTTGTGACATCTTTTAACTCCTTTTGCTCTTTACGGCAATAGGGAATTTGAAAAAGTAATTTGGTTTACATACATTATTGAGTAAATAATTCTTCAATTAATAAAATGTACCTCTCATCACAACTGAAATTTATTTATTTGATGTATCAATAAGATTCATGTCCTCTTCAGCAGATGGATTTGGTGAAATATCATCACACTTTTTTCTCTTCCCATATCATCTGCAAAGTCTGAACCACTGCTTCTCATGTCTTCTTCCCAGTGTTATCATTCATTCCATATAGTGATCATTATGAAAATATTTTAAAAATAAAGAAAATCAGTGTCTGTCAGTCAGAGGTAGAGTTATTATGTTCATTTATGGAAGTGGTAGAATATGATAAGTTACATGCTAAGTAAAATATGTTGTAGGTGTTGATGGAATGAGATCTATCTCAGGTTCACATTGTTAAATTCTATTATAATTTTGAAGGAAACATTGTGGCCATTCATTGCAGTGTTAAACACAAAGATGCAATATGCGGTATAGATAAAGATTTTTAAACTTGAATATGATTATTAGGACAAAGATGTTGAAAACCTTAACATAAAATACTACCACACTACATGCTAACATATGGTTATGTTGATATATGTATATATCAATTAAAATTTAAAAATGAGAGGTAATGTGATAGATCACTAGCCAAATTAGACCAAATAACAACCTATGATTATAGATATCAACTAGTAATAACATTAGTAAACCATATTAACAATATTAGTTGGTGATAATTTAATATTTTCAAATGGGAGGCAATATAATTATTAGGACAAGATATGGGAGGCAATACATTATAATCTATCATAGACATTAACCAGTGATCATATTAGTAGTACCTAGTTGTATATTTCTATAAATATAAGCAAACATTGAACCATATTACTAAAATCAGTCATCATTCTTCAAAGAATGAAACTCAAACTCAAACAATTTTTTTGAAATTTCTCTAACATTCATATTCATCTATATTGAATAAAATAACTCATAGTAGATAAGACATAATAACTAATTTCTTTGTACGAGTTAGATACAAAAAGAATAATGAAGTCTTCAGTAGTACATTATCTAGTGTATCCCCACCACTGATGTTCTTCTCCCAAATCGCTTACACGTGTTAGAAGAGAAACCCAATTAGGTTTTGGAATCTCTAATCCCTTAGAAATTTTGAAGTAGACCTTCCAATCATACCCCATCAGTGGTTAGTTAGATGACAAAAATCACGTGGTTCTTTCTATTAATAGTTAATGTCGTTTCATTTAACATTTGATTTAACATTTAATTGATACTGCTTACTTATTTACTAAATATTTTTTAATTTAAAAATAGAAATATACAGTTTACATCATTGTTTAGCATTCCAAATTTTGAATGTGTCTACATTATCTTTGCCAAAATGTTCAAAGCATTTCCTCAAGCCACATGTACATTGTTTATATTTTATTTTATAATTTTTTTGAAATATTATTTAAAGTATTATATCCTCCACTTATTCAACATTGGTTGATAAATTTTTAAAATAACATTGTTTTTGTTAATCTACATCATAATTAACCGATTCATTAGAATTAATGATATTCGACATTGTTTTTCTTGATGAAATTTCCTACTATCCTATCTTCATCTATTCACACTTTTATTGAATTTATTTTTTTTGAATGATTTTGATTTAGAGTATATCGATGCATTATCTGAGTTCTGATGTTATAATAGTTATATTATTTTCATATCTTCCGACTATTTCATATCGAATTGGGTTTGCTGAAGTTTGATTGGAAAATATTCCGTGAGCAACCTACATTTTAAATCATATCAAACTAAAGTTTCAATCAGATTCTTAAAGTTATTTTCTAGTTTATGAGTTTGTTATTCGTTGAATTTAAGATTCGAGCATGTAATTCTTATTCCCATTTTTGTACATACCAATTATTTTTTAATGAATATATTTTCAATTCTTCAATAATAAAAAAATTACTCCACAAAATACAAGAACTTTTTCTAACTTATATAATTTGATTTAGTTATCAAGAAAATAATTTACAATTTTGTATTTTATATTCTTTATATTAGTAGTTTACCATATGTTGTAAAATACTTGTCTAAATATCATTCATTTATATAAAGATCTTTACAAAATATGTCAATCTTTTGTAAAATAAATTGATAGAGTTCATTGTATGTATAGTGGTTTCTAAGATTTTAAAAAATATTTAGTTCACAAAAGAAATATCAACCTTTCTTTTATATAATTAAATGATACAATTCATTGTTTGTCTAGTGTTTTGTAAGAAGTAATAATAAATGGTCATTCACTTTGTCTATCGATACATTTCATTATTCTTTTATAAAACATTCATGTGCAATAATTCTTTGGGCCCCCCTATGAAAATCATGTTCGATAGACATCAATATATTTCTAAGCTCTCATTTCATTAATTGGTCTGCAAAATATCTATGACATTTGTAAAATGGTAGCAATAATTTTTTATTTGTGACAATCGTTGGTAACAAAGATGTCTTAATTTGAATATTTATCATAGTACCAATTCATTTTTAGGACAAAATTTTGTAAATATGGATTGCTTATTTGTAAAATATGAGTATAGTCTGTACATGTCAATAGCTTAAATAAATCCAAGACATATGAACCATGCCCCAAATCATAGTACTATACAACTTTTTGAAATATATTCCAAAGCATCATTCAAGATTGTATAATATGAGCAGTAATTGCTAATCTTGACATTCTTTTTTTTTATCAGATGTCTAATTTTGAATTTCTTTCAACATTAATCAAGATTCAGTCTGAATTTTTTACATAAGGAAACTTCTTTTCCACCACTACTTAAAATAGGGATCACAATAGTAATAATAATTTCAAGTATGCATAGGTGTTTCGTTATTTATATTAGTTTCTTTTCATTTTTGAAATAATAATATTATCAACTTTCTATTTTTCAAGGCAATATTTGTATATAGTCTTTCATTTTTGAATTTTAAAACTGTATATTGTATTTTTCTTATCAGTTTCAAGCGTTTATTTCCTGCCTTCATGTTTTTATATTTAAAATGCATTTTGTCTCATCAATGTATTAATTATCACTCCTCAAATAAAAAATCTGACCCTATATTTATTATTTAGCATTAAATATTTTCCTTATATTTAGGAATGTAGTTATTATTAAAACCACCCTTTGCAATGGTGGGCGTTTTTGATGGAATCCATCATATCTAAATCCCAAGGCCTATATTTATGACTTTCCTCAGAGAAAGGAAAGGTTCACCTCATTTGAAGGATACATACATACACACACACACACACACACACACACACACACATATATATATATTTGTATAGGAGAAACTTCAAATGAGGCGGGGTCTCACCATATATATGGTGAGCCACCCTCAATTTAGGCATTTTCCAATATATTTTATAATTTCTTATTTCATACATATAACAATAAATATTAACACAACATGTATAGTGAAATAAAATTTTGAAAATGTTATTATATTGGACGGAAATGTTAATTTAAATTTGGATGCTATATTTTACAAAATTCTTTTTTTACAATGTGTAGATTATACTTTTACAAAATTGTTACAGAGTTTTTACTAAATTTACAGTGGCCTTTACAATTTCAGGAAAGCCCCCACCTCATTTGAAAGGTCCCCTATATGTATGTATGTATGTGTGTGTGTGTATCCAATAGGACGAGTCCTTCTTGAGTTATGGAAGGTCATTTCTTTTTTTATAAAAAGGAAGACAAGTACTTTAGTAGAATAGGGTATATACTTTCTATTATAATTTTACGCTATAAAATACAATCTTGATATTTTAAAATTAGACTTGCTTGATGTATGAGATAAAAGTCTCAAATTTAGTCAAAATTTGTATGACAATATGATGTTGTACAGTGATCTGAATACCTCCAGGTATTTTAAGAAATAAAAATAAGAGTTAGGGTAGCCAAATTGGATCCCACTAGAGGCTAACACACACAAGGGAAAAGAGAGCCTACACCCATGTGTAGGTAACATTCATATATATATTATGAAAAACTTCCAACGAGACGCACCTTTTCTAGATGCATGGAATGCCAACAATCTCATTTGATTGTAATTAATTTAATGGATCCGATTAATGGATTTTTATATTAATTTTTTAATGTTAGAAAATCCATCTGGTCATTTATCTCCTTCTAAAAGTAGAATGTGACAACCCACAATTTATTTTTGATTTCTTTGTAGGGAGATTCCCTGCTAGGGTTTTCTCCTCCCACAACAATCGACGACGATGGGAGTTCCAAGTGATGGTGCTCGAGGGTGCACATGGGAGGGGTGGTGCTCGAGGGTGCGTAAGACAACGTCGGAAGGTGTGCACGAGGAGGGATTCGGTGCTCGAGGTCACATATGGGGAGGGAGAGGGAGACATTGCTCGAGGTCGAGCATGGGGAGGGAGAGGGCAATGTTGCTCGAGGTCGCACACAGGGAGGGGGAGGGTGGTGATGCTCAAGGGCACACATAGAGATGGGAGGGTGGATGGATTCCACGACAGTTGTGAAGGGGAGGGGAGTCGTTAGTGATGGTGAGAATAAAAGGGGGACGTGCGGGTTGTCGTGGCAATGATGAGAAAAGGAGGGGGAGTCCACCCTGTTGTATTAGGAAAGAAAGTGATGACATCACCACCTCAGAGGTTGATGCCAACATTTTTTTTGATTGATTGATTTTGCAATTATTTGATTAATTGATTTTACAAATTGGTGCACGGATTTTTTAATCGATGGACATATTTTACAAATCGATTCAATGATTTAACAAATCCATTCACTGATATCTTTAATAAATTTCTAACAATCTGAGAATTTTTTACAATCTTAAGTATTTTTTACAATATCAATTTTTTTATAAACCTCAGATTGTTTTTACAATAGTATATTAAATTTTATATGCATCATTTTTATCAAATTTCTAACAACCTCAAATCATTTTTTACAATCTCAGATCATTTATACAATCTCAGGTCTTTTTTTACAAATCCCATGTTTTTTCTTACAATCTCATACTATTTTTTACTTTTATCATTTCTCTTATATATTGTTTAGAATCTATTTTTTGTTGATGAGCACAATATTAAATTTTCCAAATCAACTTTAAATTTTAATAAATATAGAAAGAGTATAACAAACCTTAATTTTTTACACTTATCTCTTTCCTCTTAATAATTGATAAATTACTAACTATTGATTTTTTGCCACTCTACATAGTGCGAAAATGCTTCCACATTGGCGAAAACTTATTGAATAAATAACAACACAAATTACCAAAGCAGATGGACAAAAATGGAAAAAAATAAAAGTATTGAATGGAATTCAAATTCAAAACCAAGTTCAAATTCAAAACGAAAACACATGGACTAAAATACCCATTTAGATAATGAACTATTAGATTTAGCTCTAACAGATCTTGTGATGGGCTTTTCATTTATGCAAGAAATGTGCACCTCATTCAAAGGGCCCTCTCTCTCTCTCCCTCCATATATATATATATGGTTAAATGAATATGGTCCCTAAGAGGATATAAAAGTATGCTCCCTCCTTTTTCTACATTTTTTATATGTAACCTTGGTGGGATATACTAAATAATAAGTAGAATATGTGTTTCAAATTTTGTATAAAATAGATATGCCTAACATGTCCATCTGTAGGGGGTCAATTTCTAAGACTGTTAAAATTTAACGGTCTTGATGGGTGCGATATAAGTCTTGAATTACATTGAATTTTGAATAACACCATGGTGATTTATGATTATCCAATTCCCTCTATTTTTCATTTCAAAAAAATAAAAACAATATGTGGAGAAAGGGGTGGGAGCATGTAAGTTACTTGCTCCTAGGGAGCATACTCCTTTTTTCTATACACACATAAACACACATAATGGGATCTTACACCCAAAGTGTAGGTAAGTTTCCTAGGCCTTTCCCTTTCACCCTCATTTTTTTATGAAATGGATCCTTAGGGGATTTACTTGGATTATTAAAAGGGATATGTGTTTCAAATTTTGTGTAAAACAGACATTCCTAACTTGTCTGTCGGAAGGGACCGATTTCAGCAAATCTAAAATCATTAAAATGCATCCCTCGTGATGGATAAGTTAGCAGTCTCGAAATAAGTTGAATTTTGAATGACAATATAGTGGGAATTGTTAAAATTGATTAATGTTTGTTTTTATTGAAATTTGAATGAGAATATGATGTCATATAGTCGACTAAATCCCCCCATATGTTTTCATAAAATAGCCTAAGGAATAGGAAATAATAGGGTGGGGGTAGCCAAGTTGGTTTTCCCTCGGAGAAGCACATTAAACCATATATGGGCAAAATGGGGCTACCCCTTGGGGTAGCTAACTTGTATCCCCTGCCCCATTTTCCCCACATTTTTTCTATTTTTTTAAAATATTTCTATAGATTTTCATTATTATATCTCTACATTATGTCATTCAAATTTGTCGGAAACAGATACTCCTACGACCTCCATCCAAACGAGGTCGATTTCAACAATTCTGCGACCATTAAAAAGTGATTGTCTAGATGGAGGAGTCATAGAAGTCTCCGTTTCTCATGAAACATGAATGACATAATATAGGGATATAGTGATATATTTCCATAGATTCATTTTTCAAAAAAAAATAAAAAAATATATGGAAAATGGGGCAGGAGAGCCAAGTTAGCTCCCCATAGAGGATAGCCCCATTTTTTCCTATATATAAGAGAAACTTCAAATGAGATGGGTGCTCACCATATCTATGGTGAGCCAACGTGAATTTAGATATCTTTCACATATATTGTACAATTTCTTATGTCATTGATTTATTAATAAATATTATTATAACATGTACATAAAGATAGAATTGAGAAAATATTATTATTTTGGACAAAAATGTTAGTTTATATATGTATGCTATATAAAATCATTTTCTCCACTGTATAACAAAATTGTTACAAAATTTTTACTAAATTGACAGTAGCTTTTACAATCTGAGGACATGCCCATCTTATTTAAAGGGCACTGTTCATACATACATACATACATATAAATACATATATATTTTATTTTTGTACAAAATTGTTACATAATTTGTACGAAGTTGACAGTGGTTGTTTACAATTTGAGGAAAGACTCATCTCACTTGAAGGACACCATACATACATATATGTGTGTGTTTATGATGTGTGTCTCTCTTTACACACATGCACACATATACATACACACACACATACATACATATACACACATACATACATATATACATATGCATGTTTACATAAATATATATATATATATATATACACATATGTGTACATATATAAACATATATGTATGGTTTTAATGTGGGCATTGTGTTATTAGAGTACAAAGTGCACACTATGTATTTGTTTAGCTCTTGTTTATATTTTTGATAATGATTTGCATGTATAATTTATACACGTAGTGTTGGTATTTTGTTTCTCCATGATATTAAAGATGACACAAACACACACACATAAGATTATATTATAGTATCTCTCATATTCTTTGTTTTCGTAGGACTACAAGTGGGATCTCAGCTCAACACGACTGTAGAGAGTCGTCACTCTCAAGCGAAGCAAAAGCTTAGCTTTGTTGCTCGTTCTTGTTCAAAAGTGTTGTAACTATTATATGTATCTTTTTTTGCAAAAGTTGTAACCCCATCAAGCTTCAACCAAAAGTTTCCTTTTCACAAGATCTGAAATCATTAACTTACCGTTCATATCTTGACACCAATCGATCATCACTTGTCAATCATGTGTACTCCATTGATCAATCATATCTTATCGATTTTTCTCTTTGAAGTTATCAATCATATATTGAATTCCATTCAAACGGTCATCAACTGATCGGTAATAGCTTTTTAGTTGATCGATCATTAATAGTTGATCGATCATATCAGGAAATCATCTTTTATTTAATGTCTTTTTTTCCAATGGGACATTCTTTCTTGAGTCCCAATATAAGGGACCCCATGCCCATAGTTGGAGCACACACCATTCGAGCAATAACTCTTCTATTCTCTAGAAAAGAAAGAAGCTCTCTCTGAGTGATTTCCTCGATATCCTTTATCATGATCATCAATTCATTCGATCTTTTGAGAGGAATATTCTTGTTTTAAAAGCTGTGAAGCAAGTTGGCCAGTTCAACAGGGTTCGATAACTAGCCCTTATTTAAGTTCTTTTGGTATCATATAGAGTTCTTTTGGCAGCAAATTCCTAACATGGTGACATTTATTACTTGTTTGTTATTGATTATTCCCTTTTGATATTTGTGATATAAATATTATCCTTTTATCTATGAACTTACTAACGCAATTATTAATTCATCAGCTATGATCGATTATGATTATGCGAGGGAATTCAAAATATCAACAAGTGGTGATCAAAAAAGAATGATCGATCAATGATGATCGATCAATGGAAAAAGGATGATCCATCAGTTCATGAATGTTCAATGTCTCAATTTGGAATATCTCAATTGAAGTTTTCTTGAGGCTACAACTTTCCAAAATAATACACAGAAATATTTACACCAATTTTTGAATAAAAACAAGCAACAACGATAAGCTTTTGCTTTGCTTATTGTCAACGACTCTTTATTGTTGTGTCGAGCTTAAATCCACAACAATAGTCCGAAAATTATAAAGAATTTGTTACAGATTGCAGAATCATTCTTCTTTATTTCAGCAGTCCTAACCAAAATTCTTTGAGAAGTGACGTAGGCATCAGATTAATAGATGATCCGCTGTCAAGAAGTGTTCTGTCAAACTCTTAGTTGAACATCTCACATCTGATGAGTGGCACTCCCGTGTACTTCTTGCTCAGGATGTTGTTGATAGCATGAACAATCATGATGGTCATGATGTGCTTGATATGTTTATCACATCCTCTCTTATGACGCTTTGTTGTAAATGCCTCCTTTAATCTTTTTTTCATCATAGGCATATACTCCTTGGCTTTGAGCAATGAGATTTTTAGCATTATATTTTTCAATAACTCCACAATGTTGGGATCCAACAAGGTTGTTTTCAATTTTTTTATTTTTTTATTTCAATGCATCAAGAAATGGAATGAAAATTCAATAAAAAATAAGAATTTCATTCAAAAAGTGTTCTTTTGTACAATTGTATAGTTAAACATGATGCAATCATACACAACATAAGTTAAAATGAAAGCAGAAAATTCATCTGCGTTAGCTTGCATGAGATCAGCTGTTGGGGATGGCATCTCCTTGGTTGCATCGACTCAGCCTCAGCTGTTATTGATCGGTTCTTTTTTATTGTCATTATTTTTTTGTTGTTTTGGGATGGTGTTGGTTCTCCTTCCTCCTCGGATTTAGAATTTAGTGTGGCAATAGGTGGTAGTGATGAAGACTCACCAATAGAAACTTTATTCTTCCCCATTTTGTGCTTCAGTCAGTTGTATTGTCCTACCACTCCTGAGATTAACAACATTAAATAACATAAAGGAATTTATACCTGACTCGAGAGGTAGTGCGGCACTATGGTCTACATGATCCTTTCTTCTGAAGTTGTTGGTGTTTGAATCAACCTACGCAAGAATGATCATCTTTGTAGCAGTGACATCTTCTAGTTTCTTGCTCATCTCATTCATGTTCTTTATCAACTAAGTAAGTCAATCCAGAGTAGGATTCAAAGAAGCGATCTCTGAAGATTCGACAATCTGCGGGAGCTAAGGCCTCTTCTAGTATTGTTGATGGTGGTAAGGCTGGAGGTGATGAGGTGGATACTACTGGTGTTGGTATCGAGGAGGAGGGGATTGATTATGATATTAAGCAACCAGATGTTGTTGATGGTACAGTTGTCTGTATACCAGTTGTTGATGATGGTACTGATGCCTCTAAGTGTGGATTTGGTGCGGAGAATGATGGGACTAGTGTTGCCGGAGATTCCATCCACCCTTTGTGGGTTGAATGGTCGGATTTGTGTATTATGACCCTGAGATTGTCCTACAGGATGGGTCAATGCTTGTTTGTTACCCCACATGACATTCATCTCTTGAATTTGTGGAGGTGGCAAATAGAAAGGCACGGTATAAGCTTGGGGATCCGGATGGTACACAACCATATGTTGTTGTGGTGATGATCCCCGGTCAGGTATCCACACTTAGTACATGTGATGAGCACAATGGGGTGCCCCTTGATTCTGTTGATGGGCTTGTTCCTTTGGTTTTGCAGAATGCTCGATTGGTTCCTTCACAGACTGGAAGACATGGATGGTGCTCACCAGAAGCTCAAGCTGCTTGGAAATTTGATCAAGATTGTCCAATGACTTGGTTATTTGTTTGATCACTTGTAATTTTCCAACATCTTATGATTGTTTCTTGTTGATAACAACTGTAGAGAGATGGTTCCCGATGATGATGATATTGGAATTCATGTCTCTCTCTTCTTCATGATACGATGACGCAGTGACAATTTTGTGCGAGATCGATGGGGCTTTCTAAAACACACAAGACAAAGATAAGGTTGTCGAGCCTTCAGTCATCTCCTTGATGATCTGCCATACGACACCTTCATACTTGTTGAAGTGCAATCCTCCACACATTGCATCCACATGTCGTTGGCTTTCTTGGTGCAAGTCCCTGAAGAGTTTCTGGATCAGACTAATCTTTGGCAGCTCATGATGGGGGCACTTCCCCATGGGATCTTTGAATCTTTCCCATGCCTCATGAAACGATTCGTGGGACATTGGGAGATACTAGAGATAAATGCTCGCATTTGGTTCAGATGACCCAGTGGATAGTGTTTGTACATGAAGGCTGATTTAAGTTCTCCTCATGTCATAACCACCTTCCCCAAGTGATTGATCCAGTACAATGCCATATCTTGATGGCTGAATGGAAAGGCGGGCATCTTTACTACCTCCAACAGGATGTTGGGATGCATGGTAATACAAATTCTGTTGAACTGCTGCAGGTAAATGTATTTCTCCTCATCGGTGTTTCCATGTAAGATTAGCAAGAGAGGAAGCAATGACATTTTCAACTCAAACTGTCTGTGGATCATGGGTATAAACTCAATTCATTGAGATCACCTAGTATTCTGGAAGATATCTACATCTAGGAATCAATGTAGGTGTTCTCAAAATATGACAAAGCCATTCTGGATGCGACATCTTGGGATCTAAGAGAATTTATGATGAAGGAGTAGTTGAAGGATATGAAGAATTTAAGAGGGATTGAGAAAAGAAGACTCAAAATGAGTAAGGAAGAAAATGAAGTGAGAAAAGAGGTGTGAGATGGGAAGACGCAAAGGAATGATATTTTTGATCTTAACATACTATAAAACCAATCAACCAACCTTTAAAACAATGGTAGATTCACCAACTCAACACAATGAGTTGTAAGAGTTCAAAGATTATCTTATCAATCTTATCAAATTTAGTCATTAGCGTCTAATCCTACAGGAGATTGACTATTGACTCAATAATCGTCATGTACTTTCCCCTTCTTTTCTAACAAGTAGCTTGTAATTTTAAAAGATTCTTATTATAGGATCTTGACCACTACTCAACAAAAGAAGTAGAGGGGGAAGCTGATAGGAGAAACCAATACTTTAGAATCGATTACACAAGAAAACAAGACATGGAATGATGAGACAACCACCCTCGTGAAGGTATGGCCTAATCTCAATACTTCTGACTAAGTCCGCAAGCAGACGAATCCCTACTCGCCCACATACAATAGAAGGCCAATACTTTGTGAATCCAGGCGATAGACAAGGCAGTACCCAGGCTAGGTATTGGGCTCTATTCCTTAAGGATTATCCATCGCTCAGTCTATAAGGTATCTGAATGCAATGAGGGTGTTGTGAACCAATAATATGAAGTTAAATTAATCAGTATAGTTAGGTTAAGGTTTCCTTAGCAGTGCCTTTTTTTTGGCTTTCACTTTTTTGAGTATTTTTCATGCAAAAAGGCCTAATGGTTTTCTCAATTCTTGTTTGGCCTATATGAGAAAAATCAGAGGGAGAAGACAGAAAAAACTATGCAAGTTGAAAAACGATGATGTGGTACTCAGTCAAAAGACTTAAAGTGCTTCCCAGCTCTATCCATGTGGGATGCAAGATATAAATTTTAAATCTAATCTATATGCAATGCAACAAGGAAATCACCCTAAGACATGAGCTTATATTATCACTAAGAAATAGTTCAATTTTACTAGTTCCAAGCATGAAACTATAGGTACATGAATTCTATTTGGGCTTTGGATCTAATTTAACTGAACATCTACTCCTAAGATCTATGGACTCAATCCGCAAGACATTAAATAAAAATAAGGTGAAAAAACACAAATCACATAAAACAAATAAAAACAAAGGGAAAATATGGAGAAATAAAAGTTGAATACGATGAAAACACGGAAAATACAATCAAGTCCCCCCAGGAGAACAATAACCTGATGAAATGGACTTGTGACTATTTAAGTATTCAAGTTCGGGTCCTATATTATAATAAATTAACAAATGAATCTCTCTCACGCACACAAATTTATACTAAATTTATGCTAAGGTAATTCTGCTTGACTTCTTGTGTCCTTTGCTTCTCTCTCCTGCAAGTGGGCAAAGAACCACCGGTCTCCATGGCTCTTGGGTCTCCAAGGAAATTCTACCTCGATAAGTGGTCCCTCACAGTAAATTCAAACAAGTAGATGGTCAGAATATTCTCAGATAAAAATAGAATAAATAGAGAAAAAAATAATGAAGTGAACAATGGCAAAATAGGCGACGTGTCTATTCTATGATCTACTATAGATGCTCCCATATAATAGTGCCATTTGAATCACTGAGGATGGAGTACCAAACATCCGGTCATGGAGGACCAACGGTGTCCGACAAGTCGGATCTGCCAATCAATGTATCAACGCTTCTCTCGACTCTCAGTACCTAATCCTGAGAGATAATTTCAACAATTAACCAAGAATAGTTATTAAGAAATGTAAATAAGTGAGGTAAAATTTTTTATACCCTACAAAAATGTGCATAGTGAGAAGTAGTAGGAGTCGAACAACAAAGAGGTACACGAGGTAGAACAGGAAATTGAATAGAAAACTTAGGATTTTATTGTATTTTTAATTTTTAAATGTTTTTGTGAATTTTAATTAGGATAATGCATTTATAGGTATACTCTATAGAAAAGAAATAGCAAAGAGATGTTTTTGAATTTTTAAAATATAATAAGTAAGCTCAAAATTCCAGACATAAAATGTTTTTGAGTTTACTTCTAATGATTTTTGGATAGTTTTTAGGATTTTTATGGATTTTTAAAATTTGAAATACATAAAATAAAGAGAACAGAAAATACAGAAACTTGAAATAAGTTTAATAAATATCTATCAAATCAGATTAAGCCTAAAATAAATTCTCTTAGGTACTAGATAATGCAAAGAAAATTTAGAAACTTAAAACATATTTTTGTTATTTGTCTATGAATTTTTATAGTTTTTACAAGGTATTCTGTGTTTTGTAATTTTTCAGAGTTTTCTTAATATTTTGCAAAAACATTTGGTAAGAAAATAAGATATAGCTAAATAAATATATAAGATTGTTTTTGTAATTTTTCAAAATATTATTTAAATTTCATGGATTTTTCAATGTTAAATAAGAGACAAAGTTTTATATTTTTATAACTATAAAAATAATATATATTACCTTGCGAGAAATATATGTGATAATATAGGGTTCCAGACACTTAAGATAATTTTCCTATAATTTTTAGATGTAAAATAATATTTTTAATCAATAAATTACTAGTACAAAATTAAATCTACAGTACATGGACCCGGTTGCAATATTTGAGAAGTTTCATAAATTTAATAACACTTTAGCAAAGTCCAGGGGCATGCATGAAATTTTCACACAAAAAAATATAGTACACGCCTGAAAGGAGTATAAATGGATATAAAAAGAACAATAGGACCAAGCATGCAATTTGTCCAAGAATATTTATAGATAGGTTCAAGGTTTCTAGAATAAATAATAAGACAATACACAAAGGGGGGCATGCAAAATACCCACCCCCTCACAGGCACAAGCACACGAGGTGATGTGGATTTGGACCAAAAAGTCTAGGGTTCTTAAAGATATTACAAAAATATTACAATGACTGATGAAAATTTATATACTAAATAATAAATACAAAAAGTGGAGGGGAAGATATGCAATATACACCTTCGCGCGTGCTGACGGACGACCTAGATTATCTCATATTAACATGTGGCACTTCCTCTGCACTCGATGACAGTTTGACATTGGAGGGTAGAGATTAAATCTTGCCCTCAGATCTAATGGTTTCTTGTCATCTGATCCGACGAATGTTTTGCACATGGAGTGAGGGGTTTGATCCAACGGTGATGAGCTCTCATAGAAGAACATGGAATAACATATAATAGTTGAACTTTGATAAAGCCTCCTACTCACTCCAGATGGATTCCTTTTCTACTGAGAAGCCCGACATGATCCTGGAAGTGTTCCGCAATCAATGGATGGTTCAAAAAGGTCAAGAACTCATCGATGGAGGTCTGGGAAGTTGGAGAAGAATCAAGCACCAGAGTTGCAAGATGAGATGATTCAACTCCTAGATAAAGTCCCTTCAAGCGCTTGCCTACACCAGAACCTTCAGGGCTCGAGAGTGAAGCACCTCGACCCAAAGGTGAGCAAAAGTATGGTCTAGAATGGGGAGGGGTGACTATGCTCCGTTGATGGGTGAAAAAGGATCTCTGATTTCCTAGATGTGTGCAAGATCTGGGGTTGATATTGGATCGAGGCGATAAAGGATGAAGGGGGAGAAATGTGAGGGTGGTCAAACAACAAGTTTATAGTCTAAGACACTTGGAATTGAGGGCGGATCCTAGAGCTCCAGCGAACTACGATTTGTAATTTTAAGCTAAAATAGATCAAATCAAACAAAATAAAAGGCAAACTTATGCTACTGTAGGAATTTAAAAAGTAAAGAAATAAGAAGCTCACCTGCCTGGAAAGGCTGGGAGCAGAACCACCAGAAGAGATCTCCGGCGATGGTTGAATCACCTCCTCTGCCCTTCCTCCGTACCGTAATTCTGGAGATACCACTCACTGTCATTGAGGGGAAGCTCCAGAGATGAATTTTAGGAGTAATGATAGATTGGAAGGATTGATTTTCAAAAATGGATGGAAGAGATATTATATATAAGGCCATCTTCATCTAGGGTTTTTGGTCGAATCAAAGTTTGACTAGCTCCAATCCTTGATGCTCTTGAGAGACAGAGGTAGGCGAAGAAATCGCAAGAAGTAATAGAAGGCAAAAGATATATGCATCAGGGCATAAAATTTAGCAAAAATGAGGTAAACGAAATGGACATACCAATCCATAGAGGGGGCGAGCCAATTAACCTAGGTCAATGGTCGCTGCCCCTCATTAGTCCACATCGACCGCAAAGAGACAAAACAGAAATAAAATGAAAAGAAAATAATAATAAAATAGAAAATGATTTTATTTAATAAAACATAAATCATGAGTGATTTTTCTTATTTTATGTATTATTTTAGGTGATTTTTATTTATTTTTATCAGCTTATTTATTATAAGTAAATTTTTACAAGAATATTTGTAGGTATAAATACATATGTATTATGTATTTTATATTGTATTTTGAATATTATTATTAAGTGTACATATTTTATACATTTATAATATATTTAAACACATTTTTATGTATTTATATTTATTTTTCTGATTTTATTTATATACTTAATTAATTATACATTATAGGTATAATATACCTATATATCTTAATTTAATTTTAAGAAAAATAAAGGTAAGTTTGGTGAATTTAAAATTCATATGGAGGAGATATTGATCATCGAAGTTCTATTTATGACTTTTATTTGGGTATCCCATTCATCTTGTCATTATTTTTATATGCAATTATTTTTTGTATTTTTCTATGTATTTTTTTGTACATGTTTTATGTTGAAAATCTCTTTATTTAATGTGTGTATGAGTGTGTATAAATTAGCGAACATTTGGCTATACATGTAGTATATTGGGCACCTAGGGTTTCTAAATGTCTGTGTTATTTTATCTTTATTTCTCTACCCTTATCTTCCCCTACTTTATTCCTTGTTAACCAAGTCAATATTGACTTTGTCTCAGGGTTTAGGGTCAGTCAGTGTTTATAGTACTTCTTTTATTTTTGTTTTCTTTTCTTTCTTTATTTATTTTGTATTTTAGTACAAGTTTTTATCTACTATTCACATATATCAGTCAGTGTGTTAATTCATAGAAGTTATATTTATATGTATTTGTCTAGGAGTTTAAAGATAAAATAAAGGAATAAAGGTGAATGAATAGGTATTCATCAATGGCTCAGGCAGGGATAGCCTTTGCCTACCATGAGAGATAATCTACTACCAATAGAATGTGCTCTTAAACATGGTTGTTAGGGAATGGACACATGAAATCTATTCCCATGCATCGAAACACATAGACCATAATCACAGTTTGCATGGGCTTATCATCTTTTCGATCGATGGTCCCTCCCATTCTTTGACACACTGGACAAGACCGAACAATTGCATATGCGTCATGTAACATGGTCTGCCAGTACAAGCCACACTAGAGCAATTTCCGTGCGATCCTCTTCCCAAAGTGATGTCATCCTACCTCCAAGGAATTGCAGTAGGTAAGGACATTCATGTATTCTTATTGAGGAATACACCTCCATTGGATACAATCCAAACCTTCGAAGAAAAGGAACGTATCCTCCCAATGGTATTTCCTATATTCTGACTTAAGTTGATCAATGGTACTCTTAGTCCTATCGCGAGGAATTGTCCTAGACACCAAGAAATGAATGCTAGGGTATGGGCCTTAGCGCATCACAAAAGAGTGAAGATCACATTACATGTGATTAAGAGCGACTAGTCATACTAGTCGCTCAGGGTAGTAGAATTTAAAAAATTAAATAGATGAGACCACATGATATGATAACACTTTTCGTATCATTTCATAAAGATCATAAACAAGTAATAGGATTATCACTTGGAGAATGTTTGTGAACATGTATGTCTCTAAGCGAAGTGACCTCCTATCTCAAGCATGATCCGACGAAGAATGCACTTGTGGGCATATGGATGAGATGTGTACTTCTCGCAATTAGAGTTGAAGATCCGAGCGCAAAGTATCATGATTTCATGGCACTAAATTGATGGGCTTCCTCATGCCTAAGATGCACAGAAGAAGGCAGAGATCCATGAGCAGTCGATCCGGTAGCAGAACGACGCCACGATGAGTGTGGAGCTCTCTAGGTCAATATGGTGCCAGACACAATATTGAGAGAGAGAGAGAGAGAGGGGAGGGCACGTATGAGAATAGAGAAGCTATTTCTCTTGCAATACTTGTAAAAAAAGAGCAAAGACTTGCCTTTATTTTTATAAGAAATTGGATGTCCATGGATCTCAATCCATGTGCACACAATAATCAATGGTGTAGATTATTTTGTGCTTTCAACCAATGGTCATGATTTTGTAATATAAATTTGCAAAAATAAATAATCAATTAAAATAAATTAATTATATTGCAACTATTTTACAACATATTTATTTTATTTCAAATTAATTTCATGTGGAAATAAAGGAAAGAGGACAAGCCCCTTTCCCTTAATAGAGTGGACAACCATACGAGAAGGACTCCATGGTCATCCACCCTATTAAACAGGAAGGTGGCTCTCTTCTTAATTGAAAGAGAGATCTCATATCTCTCCAAATATTCTACATGTGCAACAACTTTTGTTGTAAAATTATTCACCAAAATAATTCCAAAATATTTTATGATAATTTCAATCATGTCATTGATAATTATGAATCATATTCTTACATCAAATATAAAATTTAAATTGAATTTACAATTTATTGTTCAACCTGAATCCAATTCAGATCAATATTTAATTCGTAAATACTATTTACAATTAAATATATCCATCATATTATAAATCATATTCACAATATTTACGATTATTATGGATAGTTAGATGCACATTAATCATATCCTTGATAAAAAATCATATTTAGTTATCTTGGATGAATATTCTCATGTATCCAAATAATATGAATCATATTCATATTTTTTATAATAATTAAAGAGTATTTAATCATAAATTTCCCAATGCTCACATATGTTATCAATAACAAAATTATTCTTGAACCTTTTTCTGAAATAATGTGTTGTCTCCGTAGATACTTGGAGATAAGGACCAGATGATTGTTCATTCCATGTATAGTGACTTGGATTGAGATCATATCTCAAATCCAGATCTCAAAACCTCTTAAATATGTTTAATTTAATCAAAGTGTAAATCTAATCTTATCATTGCATCTAAATCACATTCAGATCAATGTCCAACATTTTCACTACGATTGGATTACTGATATCCTAAGTGAAGTCACAAAAAGCCAAACATGTTTTATCACTCCCTCCTAATGGAAGTGTCATGGCAATGCAATTATTTATGATCACATCACCTTCGAGTATTCCCAATAGCCATACATCTTGTATATTGGAAGACCAAGAATAAATATGAAGTTTTAGATCATATTTGGAATGTCTTCTTCAAGGGTTTTATTATTAATGTAACACTTGGGTCCAAACCATCATATTCTGAACCTGAATCCAATCCAACTTGGGTCTGCATGACTAAAAAAACCTGATTAATGTTGGGCATGCCCAGATTGATTCACATATCATGTGCCAGATTATGTTTGAGCGCGACTGACCAAAACTGACACTACACCTCGTGTCATAGAAAAAAAGCCACGATACGACCCATATAGCGATGGGAGCAGAGACTATCACTAACTCTGTCACAACGAACCGAAACTAACGGAATCGAAAAATCATTGATCGAAGCCTATTTGACCTATTTTAATCACAAATTTTAATGTGGAAGTTTGAACCGTATTTTCTCAAATTATATACTCATATAATGTCATAAAAATATGGATATTGAAGTCATTTATTTCGTCACTCTGAGACTGTCGAAACAGGCCGTTTCATGCTCGAATCGGAGATTCGATGTGGCAATGGTTTTTATTTGAGCATTGCATCAAGGATAGAAATGAATATAAAAATTTAAAAAAAATAAAACACAAATGTAATACAGACACCCCTTCCCCCAATCTCCCATCGACCCCTCTGCAATTTTCCCGATACCCGCATAGGCCCTTACCCATTTCCCCTCCCCCTTGTGCCAATGCCCCCGATCTGTCCCTCTCCATTTCTCCACCACTATACATCCCCCCTTCCTCCTTCTCCCTCGTGCTCTGGAGAGTGCAGCGGTGTCCCAATGACACTCCTATACGGTGATGTCCAGCAGAAGCTCTACACCTTCTTCCCCAACTTGCCCTTCCTCCATTGTTACGGCATAAGGGTACAAGCTGAAAACCCCTTTATTATTGCCCTCCATTTATTTTCTTACACATTTTGTCCCCATATGCAAGTTAAAGTAGGGATTTAGATGGTCTAGAGTAAGGAATTGGTGGGGATTGATGACTATCTATTGGGGTGTGATAATGCCCATCATGTGTTCGAAATAAAATCTCAATAAGGTAATTATTCATGTATTGTGTTGAACTACTTTGCTTTTATTGCAACTAAATGAAGTAGAATCATTTAAAATTAAGACTAAATGATTGATTGTATTCACATTCACACCATTCTTACAATGCTTCAGTTTGTAAACTTATGCAAATTTCCTTCCCTTGTCTGGATAATAATTTACAAGGGAAAGAGGTAGGCATAAATCTAAAGTATTATTTATTTAGATATTAAAGCTTTGAATTCGGAATTCTTGTCTTATACATAGATCGTAGCCATGAGAGAATGGATTTATAGTCTAAATGAGACATAATATGAGTTTAACTGAGCTCAAATTTTAATTTTTCAATCAAAGATTTACTTTCGACTTTTATTTGATTCCCTCTGTGTCATTCTTCATATTCCCTACTTGAGGTATCATACTAAATTTACCATATCTCACCAATTGCATTACATTGTGGAAAGACAGATCTCGAATGCACTACAAATTGCATGCCCTTGGTCACTCATAATTTATCCTTAGATAGTAAGACATAATATAGAGATCGTAACTGATTAATTTTGACTCGGATAATTGGCTTGATGTGAATAAGTGTTATCAGACATTTCGCTAGTCGAGTGCCCCTTACACCTGACCATGAGAGGGTGTGGTGACCCTCAATTGGGCTAGAGTTAGGATGCCTAGATTGGGTAGCTGCCATCTCATTTGCATGTCTAGGATCCCAGTCCCTTCCCCATTTTTTATCGTAAGTCGTAGTTTTTCCACTTCTTTAAGATCCATGTGTTTTCGCTTGACCAATTATGTTTGCCTTGAGTTCTATTAGGGTTCCTAGGCAAGAGGAGTCTTGGTTTTTCTTCGAGCTTCTTTTGTCTCGTTCCTACACTAGTTCAGGTTTGAGTGGACTTGATTCAGATCAGAGAGTCTCTCCCACCCCTCTCAGGTACCGTAGTTGGAGTTTGGCATAGCTCCCTCCTGGACTGCCATTCCACTAGGGGACCGAGACAGATGAGTCCCTTTGGGGCTTCTTCACCGATTTGAGTTTGATTACTATTTCGCCATTAGGTGTTAGCAATGAAATAGATCATGAAATGGGAATCATCATCAATCATGTATCTTTTAATGAGATCCATCGCTACATCTTACAAATGGCATCAATGGAAGGACATGACCTATCTTTATATCTCTTACTCCCAAATCATCTCATAATAAACAAATGAATTAGCTAAGTGTTGGGCTTTGGGGTATGACGAATGAGAGAGTGGGTTAGTATGTGATGAATATGCATTTCATCATCTTTATCATTTATTTTATCTTAAAATCCATTATAAAACACATGTAAATATCAATAAATATCTTCTTTTACTAACCTTCTTTTTTTTATAGATATTGTATATTTATTACTATTTTAACCAAAAATCAATAAAGAAAGAAATAAAGAAAGGAAAAATAAAGAATGCTAAAGACAATATATATAAAATAATTACAGGATGATCTGACCCCGAGATTAGGACAGGACTTGACCTAATCCGACCAGGAATAAGTAGGGGGAGATAAGACCTTAATACTAGAATAACTCTCACCTGTGTATATTCACTACTTATAGTATATATTACATATTCTATACACTATTTCATTTATCACGAAACTCACCCCAAATAAAAATGTTTTCTTATTGAAATTTGTACATAAAATAAGTTGTAAATATTAAAAATAATAACAAGAAGAATCATTGTATAGTTTGTAACTAACAACACTTCGTAAAAGCTACAAATCTCAACTTCTCAGATCAATATCTTCTTCACAAAAACTCAAAATTAACCAAACTTACTTTCATTTTACTCAAACTCAAATAATCTTTAAAATGGAAGTGGTTTCATAAAAAACATAGTTAAGCTGAGAAATGTGACTTTTTGGGGTACTATTGTATATTATACCTATGTATATTATTAATATATTTATTTTCTTTATACTTTTGTATGAATTGTATTTTTAACGATTTGTATATATTGTATTTGACTTGTATAAAATACAAATAAAATACAAAAACTAAAATTCAAAAATAAATCTTGCATATATTGTATATATACCACTATGTATATTGTAAAATACCCCTATTTATTTATCCTAATAATAAATTTCATAAAAATAAAATAAAATATCACTAAAATCCTTGTAAATTATTGTAAAATAATAAATTATTAAATTATATGTAAATTTTAAAAATAATTTATTAAAAATCATGGTGTTGTATATATAGGTTTATATACCTATGAATAATATGTTTCATTTATTTTTACCTATATAAATAACTTATTTAATTAATTAAATTTACCATAAATAAGCTAATTTAATTACTAACATTTTTTATTCTCAAAACTTTTTTATTTTAATTCCTTTTTTATTTTATTTTTATTTATTTCTCATTTTCTTGCTTTTTTGTTGTGTAGTGGTTTTCTCCTATCGCACGACACACTCTGATTGGTTGAACCTGGGTCTGTTGACCCGGATTAACTCCCAATCAACGACCATCCCCTGATTCTTTTGCTCATTAGCCCTACTTCTCGATTTTTTCCCATCCAACCCAACCACTAATTATGCCTGATTTTTCTACATCCTTTTAGCCCTAACTTCCCTCTCCATCGCCAGATCATCACTTCCCCTCTTCTCACCTTGGATTGCATGATTTTCAAAATTCAAAACACACCAGACCTTTTTCCTATTTGTACATCCAGATCTCCATCTTCTCTGGTTGATTGTTTTCATTCTTTTGCCCGAAGGTGGTAACTGGACTTCGAGGCTGTGATAGGGCCTTGATTCCTTCATTTGGGAGTGTGAGAGAGAGTGGGAGAAGATGATACGCACATACGTGGTCGGAGCTCCACTGCGCTCCATTTCTTTGAGCTTCCATCCTCGAATCGAGGCAAGTATCATCCTCATTCCATCCGTAGGTAACCTAGAATTATTTCATTTCATTTTTGTGTTTGATTTTGCATTTAACCTTCTTTATTCATGTAAATCCACTGATTTTCATCTCCCTCTGATTTTCTTGATCAGTGGTGCTCCAATCAACCATTTGCTCATCCGATCACCGCTTCACCACCGTACGACCTTCTTCACCCTCTTTCTAAATCCTGAACCTCTCCAGATCACATCAGATATGGAGATCCATCTCCCCTCCGATCGCCTTCACCGGAGATGATCATTCCCTTTAATTTTATGGTGTTTTTCAGCTAATAAAGATCGTCAGAGCATCCCCTCCGAGCATTGATCTCTTTGCAAGTCTTCAGGGCATATTTTGAAGTGAGGAGCTGGACCTGTAGGTCCACCTAGATCTACAGACCTTTCAAACTCTAGATCTTCCTTGAGCAATCACCGAGCTACATGGAGAATCGAATTTATAGAGGAGCTTTGCAGGGAACCGCAACAACCAAGGTTGTCGGACCTACCATTCAAACGTGTTCTTCCTGGAGCCTCCAATGATGTCGAATCAAGAACTTCAATGCTAGATCGCATATGATCCATAGATAAAACCTCAAATTCTGTACGTAGATCATCTAAGCCCACATAGGATTGCAAGCGTCTGTGTGGGCCCGATTCTCAACCATCAGATCATAAGCCAAGGTGCATTTCCACCGTCGATTATGCCACGTGGATTAGTAGAACAATTGTACTCCTGCCCTACCTTTTATTTTATTTGCATATAAGATCTTAATAGGACACATGTTTGACTAGTCCGTATTGAACAATTGCACTTATTTCCGAGCTCTTTGTTTTACTTGCATTTCGGTCCAGTGTGTTTTAGTAAACATTTATATTAGTATAAATTTCAATGAAGGCCCTACCATTCTATTTTTGTTATTCATTGAGTCTGTTAAATAAAATTAATTCCATTTTAGTCTCTCTGAAGTAGACTTTTATTTTGCTTGTTAATTTAGTTTAATATATAGCTAATCACCATAAAAAATCCATAAAAACATATTAATTTTTATTTATAAATTTTATCTACACTATTTTTTGTTTCACATTTTTATTATTTTATTTATTTTTAATAAATAAATAAGGTAGAAAATGTTCTTGTTTGCATTAGAAAATTAATAAAAATACAAAAACTTTTTGAAAAATTCCAAAAAATTCCTATTTGTTTATTTTTCCTTGTTTTAATTTCAATATACTTTTCAGTTGCTAATTCCTTATAAAAGCAATAAAATAGTAGAACTCCAAAAATGCAAAACAAATTCACATAAAATCATTGAAAATACAAAAAAAATAGAAAATGCTTTTTAGAAAATTTAAAACTCCATCTTTCTGTTTGTGCATATTTTCCTATATTTTGATTTCATTTCCTATTTTTAAAACTAAAAACATTTGCAATAATTTATGTTTTTTTCTATTTTTAAATTGTTTTAGAAATCCAAAAAAAATCTAAAAATCATTAAAAAATCATAAAAATAAAAATATCAAAAATATAAAAAATTTGTTATTTGAATTTTACGTACATTTTTGCTTGATTTTAAAATTACAAAAATACTTCTCATTTGTTTATATTTTCCCTCATTTCTTTTTTTCTCTTTTATTTTCAAAAATTATTTAAAAATATCTGCAAAACTAAAAACTAAAAATATATAGAATCAGAAAACATTAAAATATAAATTCAAAAAAAAATAAAAAGACAAAAAATCACAATAATCAAGAATGGTGTGTATAGAATTCTTTCTTTTTTTCATTGATTTTTTGTTGACTTAATAACCTCAGGATTTTCCTAGCCTTGCTGAGTTCGATCCTGTATGCTATATATGTAAATAAAATAGCAAATTCTTTATCTCACTTTTCTTCATAGATTTATTTTTAGCTCGAGAACTAAATGAATTTTTTATTGAGGGATAGATTAAGTTGATTGACACTTGAATAATTCTTTTAAATTAAACCCCAAGATTTCCATGTTCGATAGTGTGCTGAGTTGTTAGTGTTGATGTTATAACTTGAAGAAGTCATAGAGTCATGTTTTGTTGGATAACCATATTCTCTTACAAGTAGTTAATTCAATGTATGTTAACATTTCTCGTCTATTAGCTTCTCTTATATTGTATCCACCTAAATTATTGTTAATTTTAATATGTAATTCTTGTACACAACAACTGTTAACATCTCATTATCCCAAACATGGATGGTAGGGAAGGCGCCTCAAGTCGATTAGCTTATTTAACAAGTGATGGCTCGTTAATTGGCTAATATAACAAGCACTCGTTGTAGCACAAGTCAATCAAAATTCACTCTAAACAGAGAGAGTATATATGTGAAGAGTTCTCGGCTTAAATTTGTACCTGGGTAAGTCAAGGGTTGAACACATGGACATGAGCAAGTATTTACTTTAATTAAGGAGTCAATTATCTACATAGGTGATTTGTGTGCTACCTAGGTCAAGCATAGTACAACATATAGAGTGCATGCAATTTTTAAAACATTTTTTATGCAACTTATATTACATGAAAAATCAAGATGCAATACAAGACAAAATGAATGTACAATACACAAACAAAAAATGATGCTCCTAATGATTTAATAACTTGTGAAATTAATTAATCAATTAATAAATAGATCAATGTGATCTATGAATCCTTCATCTTAACTACAATGATTTTATGGCAAATATAGGACTAAATAAATAACAAATGCTGTCCGAATTTGATGTGTGAATAATGTCTCTAACCAATAAATTAAATGTGCCATGAGAAAAAGTATAAAATAAGCTTTCAAATGCCACTAGTTTTATTGAAATCAGATAAATGGTTCAAAAGTTATTAAATGACAATATAGGGTGCTATAAAACGCACATTATTTAATTACAAACAAGTCCAACAAGGACAAAATGCAAATAAACAAACCTTCATGGGCATCATTGTAATTTTCATATTGGCGGGGACTTATATGCAAATATGACAAGTTCTAGGGTTCATCAACAAATTACCTATTCGCATAAGGACGGGACACGTGAACGGGCTCGGTTTGGGTGGCATCTTGGCTTGGGCCACGTGTCATGCTCTAGTGCTTCAGTAGTTGATTTGGGCGCCCGAATAGCAGGAATGAAGTGTTCCTTCGATCTCTGGCTCGGAGAGGATATGCATTGTTGGATCTCGCCCAAAATTTTGGCTATCGGACAACAACTGATCGCTCTCCTCGAAGAATTTCCTATGTAGGTGATGGAAAAGCTAGGGCTTCAGTGAAGTCAAATCTCCTCCTCCACCTTTTGCTCTATTTCGCTCAATCAAGCATCATCGGAGAAGAAGGCTAAGATCGACATGCTTTGTCTTCCTCCAATCATTGAACTTCTAGAGCATCTGCAAAGGTTTAGAAACAATGCCTGCAAACTAGTGAATCTTAAATGATGAAAAGGAAGATAGCATAGATGGTTTCAGGGGGTGGAGGAATTAAACCTAGTGGGTTATCCATGCTATTTAATCGTACAAAAGATCGGCATGAGCACACTAATGGAGAAGCATATTTTTGACGAGGAGGTCCAAGTGTGGATGTACAATGATAGTCGAAGTTGATCATGATCTTGATTGAAGTTTTTATAAGATAAGTAAGTTTTAAAAAAATGGCAAAGTCAACTCAAGACCAAAGTATAGAATCTTACCTAGAGAATATGATGATGAACTGGGTTGCACGGAGATGATGGAACATGCCTGAAGTTAGAGAAACATATGCTCCAGTCGTTGCTTGTAGGACTAAAGGCTACAAGACCGTAGCTCGAACAATAGAGAAGTTGTAACTCATTGGAGAATACAAGGATCTTGTCGAAGGGTCAAGCTCTATCATCACTTAAACTCGCTCTCAATCTCTGTTACATATGGAAAGGGAAGATCTCTAAGTTTCCTCACATAAAATCAGATGCAGTTAACGGGGACGGGGAGAGGGTTTGAGGTGGAGGAAGTTCAGTGGTTAACGACCCCAAGCAGTGGTTTCAACCACCGCCAACTGCTCGAGAATTTAGGTTTGAGATAAACTACTTAGATTGCGTAGAAGGTGGATATATGGGGAAGAGTTTGGAGGTGAAAGTTGGCGAAGATGGAATTGGAGATGGTTGGAAAAAAGGATGGAAGTTAGATGGTTGAGACTTGCATCGCTTCACAGAGGTGGTAGAAAGAGGTTGGAGACGACTTCACAGTTGTTGGATCTTGTGATCCAACAACTCATGAAGCGGTGGAGGTCAAAGAAGAATCATGCCACATGGTTCGTTGAGATGGTGCCACATGGCCCAATCAAAAAATCAAGAAATGAAACAAATAGAATAAAATGTAAAAGAAATAAAAGGAGATTGAGTATGAAAAAGTTGTCAACATGAAAGTTGTAGATCTCGATGAGATCTACAACTTTCATGCAAAATTCAAAGAGAAAATAAGCCATATATACAAAGTAAATATTTTTGCAAGTAACATAGAGTATTAAATTATTTGTTTTAATTTTTTTCTTATTTTTTGGAATTTTAATTTATAAATTATGTTAAATTAAATATGTAGTATATTATACTGATTTTTATTTAATTTTTAATAAGTAATAAACAAATAAAATATAGGCACAATAACAGGATTATTAATAGACAATAGTTATAGTCATTATTTACAACACAATGAATGTTAATTGTGATTGAATCTTCTTGGATTTCATAAGAAAGAGAGATAATATAAATGAATAATGTAGATAAATATGGGACTTATCACCCCATATACATAAGCTAAGCTCGTCCTCGAGCTAATAAATAAATAATAAATTAGAGAGTTTGTTAATTAATGAATTTCCTGACATGTGCATGTGAAAAGGCAAGGCTTGATCAATACACAACACTTGGTTTTAGAGATCGTAAGACTCTAGTTTGAATCATGTTTTGATCAAAAGGAACTCAACTACTCTAATCATCGGACTCTCAAAGTACATATGCATATAAGAGATATGGCTTAATGTGTTGACTGCATTCACAAGAGTAGAGTCTACATGTCACCTAAAGTTCCAACACAAGAGACTCCTAAGGAATTAATCCTCAACACTAGGGATTAAATCTCCTCTTTCTTCAATCCACCATCTCTTTAGTTTATCAGACTTGAAAGTGTAAATAGTAGGCTAGAAAATGGAGGTAAAAGGAAGGTGACATTTCTTCTCTCCCTCGAACAAGGTATCTCTCAAGTTTCTTATTAACTCAACACTATATATTTTTGTTGTTAATCAGTGTGTCTGTCAAAAGTAGTTGATTCACCTGTACTTGTTTTCCTTGGAATGCACTGGGGTGTGTCTCTTTCCAGTATCTAAGATACCTTCTACACCTAGACTTGTATCACTACACGACACAGATCCCTTTTTGAGGTACTAGCCCAACTCATAAAAGACTAATATTTTGGTCCAAATGGACACTTAAAATGTTGGGAGCGCTCTCCTTTGATGGAAGCTCATATGATTGTAACTTTTGTAATGAGTGAGCTTTTCTTTTCTTTTTGGCTAACTCCACTACCTGTACCAAGAATTGGCGCACACTGATCAACAATTTAGTTTAATGTCATGACACCCTGGTACCATAATGACTAAGATGTTGACACTCAGGTTTCATGAAGCCTTCACTAATCTTACCCCATTCTCGAGTATCATAAAATTAGGTCCAAACTTAAATCTCAAATCTCAGTTCCAAAAGTGAAACCTCAACTCATCACAATCATGAATGCAGTCGTGCATGTGTGATGGTCATATACTTTAATGTAGAGATTGAACAACATATATAGAATGTAAATCTTTTTAACTAGGGAATTATTAGGTCTAAGACCATAATTATTGAGACAAGTTAACTCTATGTCTTTAGACCTCATAAAACAAGTGTTAAAGATTCTCAACAAGCCTTGAGTACAAAGTGAAACTGTCAGGGAAGATTACCAAACTAATAAGTTAATATTTATGGGATTTTTGAAGAAGTTTTATTAAAAAGAACTAGAGAACATGTTCCCTTAAGGAGCAAAGACAGAACACAACAGACAAGAACACTGCGAAAGGTCAAAAACAATACGATGTATAGTGTCAAAACCAGTTTTTACGCTTTGGAAATAAGTTATAAAACATTTTAGAAACCAAGTAATAATATAAAATTTTCCTAACATTTTTTAAACTACTTTTACAAAAAAAATTAAATCACCATACTCGTACACAAAATAAATATAGAAATTATGTGAAAGTACGAGCTATGACTAAGGTTATATATGTAGTATATACACACCCCCTGATGAATCCATGATTGATTAATTCTTTCTACATTTTATCTTAAAACCATTAACAAATACATGTAATTATGCATTAAATTTCATCTTTTATTAAAACCACATCCATGAATAAAAAATGTCATTTAATGCATTAAAACATGTAAATAAATAAAAGAAAAAAATTAAGAAAATAAAAAAAGAAAGGCATATTGTAGATATGTATATAAGTACAATATGACTTATAAAATATAAATATAGCCAAGGATATATTTGTATAACCTCACCCCTGAAACCAAGTCAACATGGATTGGTTGACAAACAAATAAGTAGGGGGAGATAAGGAAGAAAACCACAAAAAGAATTATTTGTATATTCTACTCACTATTCATTTATTATCAAATAATTACCAAAACTTCAAAGATTTTTACTTAATTCATTTATATCTATTTTTTTTATCAAACTCTTCTCCTATTATTTACATATATATATATATATCTAAAGAAGTTAAACATATTATCTTGTATATATGCCAAGAAATTCAACTTTCAAATTGTCAATTTCTCAACTTCTGAACATCACAACTTTCTTATACGAAATCCATTTTTAGTCTACTCACCTTTAATGTTCATAAAATGATATTCTCTAATTAATGAAGTGATTTAAGTTAAACCAGAGTTTGTTTGCAAAAAAGATGGTTTTGGGACCTAATGACAACTGTGTTTCTGAGCTATCTATTTTCTTCAGAACACACTATTTATACTTCTAATGATTTTATAATTTTCAAATTTTCTATCTTCTATTTTAGTTTCAGAATTTTTTGGCACTATTTAATATTTTAAATATACTAAAAAACCTAATTTATAGATGAATTTAAGATGTAGCATTTATACATGTATTTATTTATATATTTAAATTAATTTAATAAAATCTATAAAAATTCACATACACCTTCTTTATTATCCTAATAATTAATAAAATATAAAAATGACATATTATTTATTAAATTATTAAATTAAAAATCAAAATCTTATTTAATAAGTTTATTATATACATATTTATTATTATTATATTTATATTTCATCATGCAACTATTATTTATAAAAATAAATATTATAATAAATTAGATAATTTAATTATTTATGATTTTTCATTTTATACCTATTTAAAATAAGCCCATTTACTAATTAATATCTATTTCTTAAAATATTTCTCCATCAGGCCTACCAGATGCTAACACGTATCAGCACCTAGAGTTTCTCCTTCAAGAAGAGGATGTTGGATTATGTTCCAATGTCGTCACTTCATGGATTTTCTCGTCGCTAGTCTTCACCATTTCTTGAGATCTTAACCATCCATTCTCTCTTCCTATCTACCAAGATACACGATACCCTAGGATTGAAATAAACAAACCATCGATTCATCTATATATTAATTTAAACCTCGTAGGTTTGAAACGAACTCTCCTTCATCCAGAACCATAAGCTAGACCACCATTCTTCCTCGCTTCTTTACGGTCACTACCGGGGGTAACAGAGCTCGGTTCCCATTCCGCGTGAAAAACGGACCGTCGGGGAGAATTTCGAAGGATACATCAGCCTTGCATCATGGCTGCTCCACCACGTCGATCTCCAAGAAGGACATCTCCTCATTGAACAAGGACCTGAGGTAATGCACCTCAACCCCAAGATGCATTCTTCATCAATCCTTTGATTTTCTCGATCTTTACGCCGTAATTAGTAATCTAATCACTTTTAGATCTCCTTAATCATAGTTCTTCAATCCACAAACAAGAATATAATCCAATTTAACCAAAATCCCCACAAACAAGAATATAATCCAATTTAACCAAAATCCATTCAATTCTTCATCTCATAAGTCCATTATAAGACTAGCAATATTCATAATTCTTAGTTGATTCCTTTGCAAATCGAGTATCAAATCTTCATTATAAGTTGAGAATATCAGCTAGAGTCACTTTATCATAAACATGAGCATCTATCTTAACCGATTAAAGTAAATCGATTAGTAGAGCAGGACCTCATCCATGTCTTAGAATCCCTAGCCGGACCAAACTGCTTCACTTTCGTCATCTCCAAACACTGCTCCGCCGCAGAGAGCTCGAAATAGATAGGTGATCCCCTCCTGGCCCTGTTGGAGTAGCTCCATAGCCGTCGCATCGTAGATGCTCACCAGAGAAGCTGAAATCCACCACCGCCAGCTACATTGGGGAAGAATGGAGGGAAGCACTGTCGAGGCGTAGCTTGGCGACGCGTGGACTCAAGCAACGACTCAAATTACACGACATAAGTCTAATGATGATCGTCAAGAAGCGAAGGGATAGAAAAATTTCAAGGAAGTCCATCATCTTAACAAAATAATTACAAGAGTTCCAGCTCGGCCCCCATGACTTTCTATTATTACATTTAGGTCCCCGCGTAGGGACCTAATTGTAAAAACTGTAAGTTTTTTACATTTAGGTCCGTGACTAGGGACCTAAGTGAGATTTTTTAGTTTCTTTTATATATTTTATTACAATGATACCCATGAACTATAAAACATTATCGTAGACATTCTGTTGACTCGTTTTTAGTTTTATATCTCGGGGTTGATTCAGAACTACCCTACTTTTATTTTGATTTAATTTATATCTATTTTTGTTGAGTTTTCGTCGAGATTTTATATTCCTAATTTTTCATATTCGTCTTGAGTTTGTGCATTATCGAGCCCATTGCTTGATCGATTTGTCGTTTCTTCTACTATATAGTATCACATTTATTTTCAATTGCACCTATATTATATAATAGATCTTTTACTTGAAGAAATATCCCTTTTGAAAATCAAATTAATAGAATAAAAAATAAAATTCCAAAAGTAGTTTTTTTCTTGAAGAAGGAAATAAAAGAGAGATAAAAAATATCACAAAAATATTTCTTTACTCGAATTTTCATGAGCGTGATTGTTCATGACCCAAGAACACTTGCTTGGATAAATAAATAATGAAACAAACTCTGATATGGTGTTTTCTATTTTTGTTTGATTAATTTAATTTTATTTCGAGTGGTTTCTACATCAACATTCTTTTAACCGCTCGCAAAATTTTGATTATCAAAAGGGTGTCGTTACTAGGGACAGAACTAGGGTCACCCGCATGATAGGAGGGAATACTCACCACTATAGCTTGTGTTATATCATCATGGTAGAAAGTGGAATGAAATACATAACTCGTGTTAAGCATATAGAAGAAAGAAAAAAAACATGGATAAGAAAAACTAGGTAGGCCCCCCTATACTTAGGCTTTGAATAGCCTAAGTGTAGGAAATAAAGAAAGCAAAAATGAATGCAAAAAGAATAGAGTAGAAAGAATAACAGGGGACCGGTCCCCCCTATACTTAGACTGGAAAACATGCAAGTATAAAAGAATGAATACAATCAAAAGGAATCGAGAAGAATATACAGAAATCGGGTTAGGATCCCCCCCCATACTTAAGCTCTCACAAGCCTAAGTTAAAAGTAAGAAAGTAGTAAAAGAAGAGTCCACAAACTAAAGGAATAGAGTCAGTGTAAGTAAAAGTATAGATGAATCTTCAGGACGTTGAATCTATCTGATATTAATCTTTTAGACTGCTGCTTCATGTTGTATATGAAATATATGCAAATGACTCAATCGGCATGAACTCAATCACCTTAACTAGAGTCAATCGTTCTTTGGATTTTACAAACTGCTTAAACAACTGCCCGTTATCCAAGAAGGAAGGTACATTATGTGTAAGATCTATTATCTCTAAACTTCCATTTCCATGCATTTCCTTGGCTATATAAGGACCCATGCATCTAGACTTTAATTTCCCATGGAAAATATTTAGCTTAGCATTAAACAACCATACCTTCGGTCCTAGGACAAAGTTCTTGCATCTAATATGTGAATCATGCCACTTCTTAACTTTCTCCTTATAAGTATTATTGTTTTAGTATTCTTGGTTGCAGATTTACACTAGCTCATTGAGGTTCAAGTCTCTACATAGTTTTCTAAAGTGACAGCTCCGATTAATCTTTTTTTTACCCACTTAGACTTTTGAATCAATTCAGCGAGCAAATGACATGGGTTGCCATATATCAGCCTAAAGGTGAAGTGCCAAGAGGGGTCTTGTAAGTGGTCATATAGGTCCATAGAACTTTGTCCAATAGCTGAGACCAATTCTTCCTATCAGGACATAATAGCTTATGAAGATTACTCTTCAACTCCCTATTTTAAACCTCTGCCATGTTGTTTGATTATGGGTGGTAAGAACTAGTTAATCTATTCTCAAATTTGTATTCCTTAGCTAAAGATTTCATCTCTCTGTTCACAAAGTGTCAGATATCAAAACTTTTGGAACCCCGAATTGAAATAATTAGATCTTTTATAAACTTATAGACAATCCTACTATCTGCGGCTCGGTTGGGATAGCCTCCACCAATATAGAAAGGTAGTCAACCGCTAACAAAGTGTATTCAAAGCCGTGACTAGTGGGAAAATGAACCATAAAATCTGTGCCCCATGCACCAAATATATCATAGAAAATCACAGGCTGCATGGGCATCTCATCTCTATATCAAACTATCCCTCTAATCCTTTGACAAACTAGGCACAACCGTACAAAATAAATGGAATCTCTAAACAAAAAAGTCTACATTGAAGCACCTTGTTTTTGTTGATCAGTAAAATTCAGGTTTTTATTTGAATGACTTATTCAAATGGTATTGTGGTCATCGCAACCCAAAGAAGTGCCAAGAAAAAAATTATTCGATTCTATAGCTAAAATAAATGAAGAAAATGTTGCAAGAGAAAATTTCTATTTACTTTTTCTGTATAACGTATAGGGTCGAACTCAGGGAGGCTACAAAAATGGAGAGGGTTATTCAATGCAATGAAAAATCAATGAAAAGAAACAATGAATTCCTATGCACACTAGTCTCGGGTTTTGTATTTTTCAATTATGTATATTTTTTTAGAATTTTATTTTATATTTTTATTTGGTTTTTTGATTTTGCATATATTTTATGATATTAATTTTGCAAAAGTTTTTAATTTTATAAAACAAAAGAAAATAAAAATGAATAAAAGAATTCAATAAGAAAGAAAGAGAAAGACAACTTCTTGGATTTTTAGAAAGTAGTAAAATACACAGAAAATTCATATAAAATTAATTTTGGCTTTATGATAATTTTTTAATGTTTTTTGAGATTTTTCCAAACTTTTAAAGCTTTCAAATAAATCAAAAATAGGAAATCAGTTTTTTTATTTTTAAAATATCAAATATCAAAGAGGAATGAAAAATATACGGAAAGAAAGAGAAATTTTTATATTTTCTAAAAGGCATTTATTATTTTTTGTTTTTTTTGAATTTCTATGCATTTTTTATGATTTTAAATGTTTTATGTTTTTTTGGTTTTTACGAGGAATAAAAATTCCCAAACATTACAGAAATTAAATGAAATGAAAATGAACACTTAGGAATTTTTTAGATTTTTTGCAAAATTTTTATATTTTTATTACCTTTTAAATGCAAAGAGGGAATTTTTATGGAGATTTTGATTTTTAAAAATAAAAAATAATGGAAATGAAAAATAAAAGTTATGGATGAATAATTGAGGTCAAGAGCGATAGAGCTCTAGGAGAGCCTCCAGTTGGTTATCCTCTCTCCCAAGCTCTCTCATGTTCCCTGTAGTGAATTCCTTGCTCGAAGGTGATGCTCCAGTGGCTTTATTGATGCATGAAAGATGAGAAATAGTGAAGGGGATGGAAGCTTCGGTGAAGGTGGTCGGAAGAGGAGCTGATCCTCAGATCACGAGCAATCTGATGGTGATCAGATTTGACATGTGATGGAGAAGGTTAGGGCGATGGTGTGTACATTGGAATAGATTTAAGGTGATCGGAACTCCTCAGATCTTGCAGATCAGAGATTGAAGGAGGTGGATCTAACTTACTGTGATTAACGCGAAAATTACTGAAGCAAAAGCAAAAATTAAATGTAAATGGCTCTACATTACCCTACGGTTGAAGGTGGAGGAAGATCGGCCTCGATATACTACGGCAGATGGAGAGTCAGGATACACGACAGAGGACTCTGGTGTGTGGTCGGATCTAATTCTTCACTTAATCTCTCGCTCTCCAAAAGATAGGAGCAACTACCCTATCACCATAACTATCTCTAGAGACCAATTGCGGGCGAAAAATTTAAGGAAAAACTGATAGAAACCACGACAGAGGTAAAGGGTATATTTATAGAACAGACTCCGGTGGTTTTTGAATTCAAAATGCATGTGAGTGTGCTGGCGAAGGAGAGGGATGAAGGGGCTAAAACTTTGGAGAAGAACGTATAGTGAGTTAATGAGAGAGGTGCGCCGGGAAATTATGTGAACGTGAGATGGTAGGTGAGAAACGGGTAAAGGGCACTGAATAAGTAGTTGACCTGGGTCAACAAACCCAGATCAACCAATCAAAATGCACAGAGGATGAGGACAAATTAGGGAAACAACGAAAATTCAATAAATGGTTAAATAAATCAATTAAAATTTGGAAATGAATTTAAATATTTAAATGAAATAAATAAAAAATGTTAAGGGTAAAATAAATAATTTTGGTGATCTATAATTAATTAAATAAGGCATTTTTAGGGTTAAAATAAATACAAGTTATTATTTATAGTTATGTTAACTATATATACAAAAATTTGATTTTCAATTAATTATTTATACAAATATATGCATAATTTATTATTTTATTAATTTACAATATTTTAAAAGCATTTTGATGAAATTTTTATTTGATTTTTAGGAATGATATTATTAGGTAAAATTAATAGGTATATGTACAATATATACACAGTGATACCTATACAATATATATAATTTATATTTTTGTGGATTTTTGATTTTGTAATTTTTATTTTTATTTTAGATAAGTAAAATCTAATATTTACAATAAATAAAAAATAGAATATTTACAAATATGTACAATAAATTAAATAATTAAATAATGCACATAGTATGCATATATATTATGTAGAATATTACCCCAATTAGCCTCATTTAAGACCTTAACCCTGATTTTAATGAAATTCACCTCCATTTTAAAGATTAATTAATTTGGAATACAATGAAAGTGAGTTTAATGAAATTTGAGTTTTAGTGGCAATGATATTGATCTTGCAGGATGAACTCTGTGGCTTTTTGAGAGTGTTGTAATTTACACAATGTACAATGATTTTTATTGCAATTATTTTTATTATTTACAAAAGATTTTTATACACAACTTTCAATAAGAAATCATTTTTATTTAAAAAGAATTTGTTGATGACTAAATTAAAGAAAGAACATGTATTATAGACAATATTATACAACTGATGACTATACAAGTGATAGATGATTTTCAGGAATTTTTAGTATCTTTCTGCCTTATCTCCCCCTACTTTATTCCTTGTCGATTAGGTCAAGTCTTTACCTTCTCTCAGGGTCAGAGTCAACATGTATCTATTACATATACACAGTCTTTATTTTCTTTATTTTTCTTTTATTTGTTTATTACTTTATTTTAGGTAAAAATAGTGAATAATATACAATATTTACATAAGAATTAGGGTTAGTAAATGAATGGATTTATTGATATTTACACGTATTTTGTAAGGGATTTTAAGCTAAAATAAATGAATAAAGATGATGAAATGCATATTCATCATCCCCCTATGTTTTACCATTTCTAGTCCCTTAGCTAACACTTATTTGAAGAATAAGTGACTATAAGAAAAGGGAAATAATAAAGGAAAAATAAAGAATTTAGAACAATATTGAGTATTAAACTTATCTTCATAAAATCAAAGTATGGAGCTCTGTGAGATCTTTGGATTATTAGTTTGGGCAGAACATTAGCGAGAAATGAACTTGACACTCAACAGCCTCTAGAAACCACACAACTCTGCTCAAGTCTCCTCAATAGCCAGGTCTGAGTAGATCAACAAATAACAAACCCTTATGTCTATGAATATCTCTTGTACAGTGTAAGTGATATGTATCTCTCCTCAGCTGAAGCGGTGAAAGTCAATCTTCTCCAACATGGCAACCCTAATTCCACAATCTAATAACTCTTTCCTCGAGAAGCAGGGTATTCCCTTCTAAGTTCAAGTACAACCTGCTCAAGAAGAGGAGGTGGATAGAAGAATGGACGGTAGCTAGTGTAGCTACCTATCCTTGGATGCATGTCCATTGTAGACAAGTCATCCAACTACAGGCTCATAAATATCTGACTTGGAAGCTCAAGCTTGTTATTTGACTATACAAATGTACACACTCCGGCAAACATTTTAGTTTCAATCAGACATGTCCACTTTTTTGGAGTTTTTTTTATTTTTGCACATTTTTTTGAATATTTAAAAGGTGCGAAATGTACATAAGGAGTTTGTCCTCTTGAGTCAGTAGACTATCCCACTTTTGAAGCTTTATTACAACCCACAACATTCTGTCTTTAGACCTTGCTGGATCGGGTTGGGGTACAATGGACACAAATGTGTGACTACTGATGTTTCCATTGGCTTGTGTCTCATGTCGACAAATCCGGACCTCTACTACTTCAACTGAGGTGAGCAAGATGTAAGTGCATGTGTGCAAGATAGGTCATTATCAACAAGAATCGTGCATGTGCTCCAAAGTACTCTACATAGGTAGTCAAGATGACACTGAACTAAGTCTTGTGGTTCCCAAATAATTAATTCTATAGACTTGAAGAATCTCAATTCCATTTCCTATAAGTTTCCTCTGAAATTAAGTGGATTAAGGACCAACTAAGCTCCATTTTTTGACTTTATTCTATACTAGTTTAAGTGTCAATATCATTCTGAAAAATGCATATGCAAATGCAAGAAGTATATGTAAGCATTTTTTCTGAAATAAAAGAACAATCTTTTTGAAAATCCTTCTAAATAATTTGAAAAAAATATCTTATTTTATTTTTCAAATAAGGACAAAGGGTAATAAAGTGAATGCATTTACAAGATATATATACAAATATAAAACAAGATTTATACAAAATTATTTTTTTTTGTATAAGTTTTGGATACATGTTTTATAGAAGAATTTTATATTCAACGGAAAATTTTATTTATAAGAGAAAAAAGGATTAAGGTTTTTATACACTCATGGATTTTATAAAAATATATATACATCCCTTAATTTATATCCCACAAGACAAAATAAATTTACAAAAAAATTTACAAACCTTTTCAAAACCTTTTACGAAAGATTTTACAAATATTTTTCAAAATATTTTTGCAATGATTTTTTGAAAAGTTTTACCAGTACTTTTGCAACTATTTTACATATATTTTTACAAGTCATTTTACAAACAATTTACAAATAGAGTTTGCAAACATTTTTCTTTCAAAAATTTTACAAACATTTTGTTTAGAATACCAAGTTTTGATACTGAAAAATTTTACAAACAAACTATTTTTTAAACAATTTTGCAAATATTTGTACATAAATAGTTTCACAAAAAATTACAAATATTTTTTACATAAATTTTACAAACATTTTTACAAAAAGTGTTTACAAACATTTTACAAACGTTTTACAAAAGTTTTTACAAACATTTTTCAAAAGATTTTTGCAAATCATTCTACAAATTATTTTTCAAAACATTTTTTATGAATAATAATAGCAATATTTTTAATAAAAGTACAAGTTATGGCTAAAGTGTATATACAACATATACAACACCTCCTAATATTTAGCTCGAGCTATGTCCTCATAGTGACCAAATAACTACAAAGGAAGACATAACTCGTGCTAAGTATAGAAAAGTGAAAAGAATCCTATACAACAACGATTCAAAGAATAGAAGTCGGTGATCCCCCCTATACTTAAGATCAAATAATCCTAAGTATAGGAGCCTTTACAAACGGGTAAAATCGAGGAAAAGATTGAACAAACTCAACGATTCGACTCACCCCATCCCCTTCCCTATACATATGATAAAAGATCCCTAAGCATAGAAAAGAATATCAACAAGTTAAAAATAAAAACACAAAGAGACAGAATAAACAACATCACCCCCTAAACAGGAGTGATGAAACAAAATGAAATTGGAACAAATCAAATCATTCACTCCCTCCACACTTAGGATAGAGTACATCCTAAGTATAACATATACACATGAAAAAGAGGTGAACGATAAAATAGGAATAAGAAAGAATAAAATAAGAGAAAATCAACTCATGTATCAGACGTAGAAGATGTCAAAAATTCAACTTCTATTACCACAGATAAAGAATCAACCAGGAACATGAATGTATCATGATCAAGATAGGGCTTCAGCAATAGTTTGTTCATAACAAATGATTGTGCATCAGATGACAACCTAGATATGACTACCATTGTCGCACACAACTCTCACAATCAATAGTCCCGACCATTTGCTTTTCAATTTACCGAGAAACAATTTCAATTTAGCATCAAACAACTGATCTTTCTGATCATGGGATAGAGCCTTCCTTTTAATATGTCTATCGTGCCAACGCCTGACTTTCTTCTTATACATTTGTGAGTTGTTGTATACAAAATCTTGGAATTCCAATAGTGCAATAATGTGGCCCTTAAGAAAAGAACACACCGTTCGACTATCAGCGGCTTGGGTAGGGATGATCTCCACTCATCGACTAAAATAATCCATGGTAAGCAAGATATATTAAAATCCTTGACTGAGAAGAAATGAACCCATGAAATCTACGCCACAAGCATCAAAAACATCTAAAATATAGGGGAATGGTATCTTTGGGACCAACGGTTCCTCCCATCTTCTGATAGTCAGTACAACCTCAAACATACCCTATAACATTCTTAAATAAAGTTGGCCACAATTGGCCGCTCTGTAAAACCTTAGTTTCCGTGCACTTCCCCGAATGACGCCCAACAGATTCTGATTTATGAGAATGCTCAAGTACACTGGTGTACTCCTCTTGAGGAATGCACCTTCTCTAGATACAATCCGCACCCTTACGAAATAGGTACGGATCCTCCCACAGTAAAAATGTATCTCTGATAGGAATCTGTCTACCTTGTTCTCCGGCCAATCTTGTTGAACTTACTTGGAGACAAGATTGTTCACAATACCAGCATACCAGGGGAATGAGTCCACAAAAAAATGGTCACATCTGGAAAGGTCTGTGATATGGGAAGAATAGTCTACTCAGAAGTCTCTGCCACCAAAGTGACTCTTTTGAGTAGAGACTTCTAGGTAGACTATTCTTCCCATATCCCATTAGTCACCAAAGTGACTCTTCTCCGACGAGAGCACTAGGTTTACCTTACAAAACCATTGAAGTACTCAGTCTAAATGAGCAAGACATGTGTCAAAGCTATCCCAATAGACCGAGAAATCATCCATGAAGACCTCTAGTAGACTACCCACCGTGTTTTAGAAAACGACCAACATACATCTTTGGAATGTAGAGAGGGCATTAAATAATCCTAAGGGCATTCGTCTAGAGGCATAGGTGCCAAACAAAGAAGTGAATGTAGTTTTCTCCTGATCGTCAAGAGCAATTGCAATGTGGTTTTACCTCGAGTACCCATTCAAGAAACAAAAGAACTCTTTCCTTGGTAACCTCTCAATAATCAGATCAATAAAGGGCAGTGGAAAGTGTCTTTCTTGGTAGTTGCTTTCAGGCATCGGTAATCTACACAAACATGCATGAAGTAGGTACATAGTTTGGAATCTCCTCACCACGGTCATTCTTTGTGATAGTAATCTCATATTTCTTCAGGAGCACATGTAAAGGGTTGACCCACTTGGAATCCGATATGGGATAAATAAATCTAGCATCACACTATTTCCTGATCTCTTTCATGACAACATCCCGCAGGTTTGGATTGAGATGTCACTGACACCCACGAGAGGGATTGTTGTCATCCTCTAAGTAGGTTTGATGCAAGCACAAAGTTGGACTAATCCGCGAAGATCTGAAATATTCCATCCAATGGCCTTGTGGTTTCTCTCGAGAACCTCTAGCATGCGAGATTTTTGTTCTTTAGTTAACTGCAAGGTGAGGATGACCAGAAACATTTGGGAGGACCATAAGAAAGGCATATTTCAATGTTGAGGGTAAATCCTTGAGCTCAGGTGGGGTTCGAATCGGCTTTGTGACAACCTCTGTAACTGCACTGTCAGAAGGTATATGATTTGCATTGTGTGTACTGTCCACCATGGCTACTATGGGCTTAGCAAGTAAAACCTCAGAAAGATCTGCAACGAATGATCTCTGATTAGAAAGGAATGGCTCATCAGGATGTTCAAAATCCACAACAAAACTCTTAGAAATCTCAGTAGAAGGTATCTCATCGGTAATCTCAAAAAAGGAATGTGTCTCATGAATCTTAGAATGTACCTCTAATATCTCATATTGATCCTCAGAAATTAGCTCAAACTGTCCATCAACAAATGATTCAAAATGGTCAACAAGGGAACTGAAGGTGTCTATGCTTTCCAGAAGGTCCTTCTGAGAAAGGAACTCCTGGGCATCCATGAAATTAGTAAACAAATCTATCTATTGAAACTCAGTAAGAAAATCACAGTCCTCAAGATATTGGGTAATTCTCTCTCTCTCTCTCTCTCTCTCTCTCTTTCTCTCATCTATTGCTGCTGGTGACAGTGACGGCCTAGGATCGGGGATCATCTCAATTTTCACCTAATCACTACGAGAGTGAAAGATGATCTCTCCAGTACCACAATCAACTACCGCTTTGGCCGTTCGAAGGATCGATCGACCTAGTATGATCAAGGTACGGAGTAACAGTGTAGAGGAATCCATATCCATAACAACAAAGTCAATTGGGAATCCCATTCCTTGCACCATTACAATAACGCCCTCTAATATGCCGCTCGACCTCTTAATCAATCGATTAGCAAACTGAAGGATCATCCTGGTGTATCTAAGAGTCCCCAATACAAACTCAGTGAGTAGCGAGGTGAAGGATATTGTATAGAATCCTCAAGCGCATCACGGAAGCGTGAGCGTCGTATCTAATACGACGAGGAGCGACTAGTCGCACTAGTTGCTCGATGCAACAGAATTTAAAAAATTTTCATGCGATGAAACCACATGATCCAAGAACACTTCTTGGATAAGTAATAGGATTGCCTCTTGAAGCGTCGTTGCGATCGAGTCTCTAAACGAAGAGACCTCCTGTCTCAAGTCCGATCCGACGGAGGAGACGCTTGCGAGCGCGGGGATGAACCGCGTGATTCTCGCAATCCATGTTGATGATCCAAGCGGCGGATATCCTTATCTCGACACACAAGATCCGACGTCTTCTTCACGAGCGAGGCTCACAAAAGTAGACGGAGACCCACGAGTAGACGATCGGGCATCATAACAATGACGCTGCGGTGATGGAGACTTCTCTCTAGGTCATCCATGGTGGATGGCCATGAGAGAAAGAGAGATGGTGTGTAGAGAGAAAGAGAGAAAGAGAGTTTGCTCCAATAATGCATGTGTGTTAGAAAGCATGGTATGCCTCTCTATTTATAGAGTTTTAGGATCCATGGATCTCAATCCATGGGACATATAAAATCAATGGATGAGATGGATTTATGTCAATCCAATGGTCACGATTGTTGTTGGTAAAAGCCAACAACTTGTAATTTAATTTAGATTAAAATATATTTGACAAAAATCAAATATAAATCAATCCTAAATTACACCAACAAATAAGGAGAGAATATACATGGAGATTACATCTCCACGTACATTCAAGGGGGACAACCACCCATTCTATATAGGAATTGGGTGCTGGCCACCACCTTCCAAGTGGGGCAATCTCATGGATTTCCATGAGATTGCATGTCTCCTTGAATTTCTCCATTATTTATTTCCAACAACTTTTATTGCGATTTAATCACCAAAAATAATTTACAATTAATTTTGGGAATATTGCAATCTTGCCATTGGAAAATTGTGAATCACATTCACAACCCAAAACAAAATATAATTTACATTTTCAATTAATCACACAATGTGTATCAAATACACATCAATAATTAATTAACAAATATAAATTATAATTAGCTCTCTCTAATACATTATAAATCACATTTATAATATATTATGAATAATATGGATAGTACTATCCACATTATTCATATCCATGATAATTAAATCACATTTCATCATCTTGGATCTCTATTCTCATGTTCCCAAATAATATGAATCACATTCACATTATTCACATCTTTGATAATTAAATCATATTTAATTATCTAAGATAACTCTCCTTATAATATGAATCAAATTAATATCATTCATGATAATTAAATCACATTTAATTATCCATTTTCTCAATGCTCAGATACATATATCAACAATAGAATTATCCATGAACTCTTTCAAGGATAATGCGCTTTCTCCGCAAATACTTGGAGATAAGGACATGGCGATTGTATTGTTCCACGTATAGTGACTTGGATATTGAGATTACATCTCAAATCCAGATCTCAGGCCTCCCATAGATGCTCGATTACATCAAGATCGCAAATCTAATCTTCTCATTGTATCTGAATCACATTTAGATCAATGCCCAACATTTGGATCAAGATCAGATTACTTCTCTACTGAGAAGAGTCACTAAAATCCAGACCCATTCCATCACTCCCTAGGAATGGAAGCATCATGGTTATACAATCGTTTATGATCACATCACCCTCAGGTATTCCGAATACCTGTACATCCTGCATAATGGAAGACTCAGAATAAACCCTAAGTATTAGATCAACTTTATACTGTCTTCTTCAGGGTTTTATCAGTAAGTTTCTCATTTTGATCATTGGGAGTTGGTATCGATCTTATACTTTCCAAAAGCATATATCATACCTAGGTCTTGATCATATACTTTCCAAAAGTATATATCAAACCTACAAATTCAGTCAAGCTTCCAAAGCGAGACGACTGTGCGCACGGAATTTGATTCTTCCCATTATCTCATGAGTGAGCTCATGTCTTCCCGTTCAGTAATGAACCTGTATGATCCCTTTGAGAGATCGTATTACTCATACGTCCTTATATGCGCACCAGTGCGCTGCTGTGGCAGATCACCTTATCTCATTAGTCACCAAAGTGACTCTTCTTTGACGAGGGCACTCGGTTTACCTTACAACAACATTGAAGTACTCGGTCTAAATTAGCAAGACATGTGTCAAAGCTATCCCAATAGACCGAGAAATCATCCATGAAGACCTCTAGTAGACTACCCACCGTGTTTTTGAAAACGACCAACATACACCTTTGGAATGCAGCGAGGGCATTAAATAATCCTAAGGGCATTCGTCTAGAGGCATAGGTGACAAATAGAGAAGTGAATGTAGTTTTCTCCTGATCGTCAAGAGAAATTGCAATGTGGTTATACCTCGAGTACCCATTCAAGAAACAAAAGAACTCTTTCCTTGGCAACGTCTCAATAATCAGATCAATAAAGGGCAGTGGAAAGTATCTTTCTTGGTAGTTGCTTTCAGGCATCGGTAATCTACACAAACATGCATGAAGGAGGTACATAGTTTGGAATCTCCTCCCCAGGGTCATTCTTTGTGATAGTAATCTCATATTTCTTCAGGAGCACATGTAAAGGGCTGACCCACTTGGAATTCGATATGGGATAAATAAAGCTAGCATCACATCATTTCCTGATCTCTTTCATGACAACATCCCGCGGGTTTGGATTGAGATGTCACTGACACCCATGAGAGGGATTGTTGTCATCGTCTAAGTAGATCTGATGCAAGCACAAAGTTGGACTAATCCCGCGGATATCTGAAATATTCCATCCAATGGCCTTGCGGTTTCTCTCAAGAACCTCTAGCATGTGAGATTCTTGTTCTTTAGTTAACTGCAAGGTGAGGATGACCAGAAACATTTGGAAGGACCATAAGAAAGGCATATTTCAACGGTGAGGGTAAATCCTTGAGCTCAGGTGGGGTTCGAATCGGCTCTGTGACAACCTCTGTAACTGTACTGTCAGAAGGTATATGATTTGCACTGTGTGTACTATCCACCATGGCTACTATGGGATCAGCAAGTAAAACCTCAGAAAGATCTGCAATGAATGATCTCTGATTAGAAATGAATGGCTCATCAGGATGTTCAGAATCCACAACAAAACTCTTAGAAATCTCAGTAAAAGGTATCTCATCAGTAATCTCAAAAAAGGAATGTGTCTCATGAATCTTAGAATGTACCTCTAATATCTCATATTGATCATCAGAAATTAGCTCAAACTGTCCATCAACAAGTGACTCAAAATGGTCAACAAGATAACTGAAGGTGACTGTGCTTTCCAGACGGTCCTTTTGAGAAAGGAACTCCTGGGCATCCATGAAATTAGTAAAAAGATCTATCTATTGAAACTCAGCAAGAAAATCACAGTCCTCAAGATATTTGGTAATTGTCTCTCTCTCTCTCATCTATTGCTGTTGGTGATGGTGACGGCCTAGGATCGGGTATCATCTCAATTTTCACCTTATCACTACGAGAGTGAAAGATGATCTCTCCAGTACCATAATCAACTAGCGCTTCGGTCGTTTGAAGGATCGATCGACCTAGTATGATCAAGGTATGGAGTAACAGTGTAGAGGAATCCATATCCATAACAACAAAGTCAATTGGGAATCCCATTCCTTAAACCATTACAATAACATCCTCTAATATGCCGCTCGACCTCTTAATCGATCGATTTGCAAACTGAAGGATCATCCTGGTGTATCTAAGAGTCCCCAATACAAACTCAGTGAGTAGAGAGGTGAAGGGTATGGTATAGAATCCTCAAGCGCATCACGGAAGCGTGAGCGTCGTATCGAATACGACGAGGAGCGACTAGTCGCTCGATGCAGCGGAATTTAAAAAATTGTCTTGCGACGAAACCACATGATCCAAGAACACTTCTCAGATCATTTCGTCTAAACCACAAACAAGTAATAGGATTACCTCTTGAAGCGTGGTTGCAATCGAGTCTCTAAACGAAGAGACCTCCTGTCTCAAGTCTGATCCAACGGAGGAGATTCTTGCGAGCGCGGGGATGAACCGCGTGCTTCTCGCAATCCATGTTGATGATCCATGTGGCGGATCTCCTGATCTCGACACACAAGATCCGACGTCTTCTTCACGAGCGAGGCACACGGAAGTAGACGGAGATTCACGAGTAGACGATCGGGCATCATAACGACGATGCTGCGGCGATGGAGATTTCTCTCTAGGTCATCCATGGTGGACGGCCATGAGAGGAAGAGAGATGGCGTGTAGAGAGAAAGAGCGAAAGAGAGTTTACTCCAATATTGCACGTGTGTTAGAGAGCATGGTAAGCCTCTCTATTTGTAGAGTTTTAGGATCCGTGGATCTCAATCCATGGGACATATAAAATCAATGAATGAGATTTATTTATGTCAATCCAATGGTCAAGATTGTTGTTGGTAAAAGCCAACAACTTGTAATTTAATTTAGATTAAAATAAATTTGAAAAAAATCAAATATAAATCAATCCTAAATTACACCAACAAATAAGGAGAGAATATACATGGAGATTACATCTCCATGTACATTCAAGGGGGACGGCCACCCATTCCATATAGGAATTGGGTGCCGCCCACCACCTTCCAAGTGGGGCAATCTCATGGATTTCCATGAGATTGCATGTCTCCTTGAATTTATCCATTATTTATTTCCAATAACTTTTGTTGGGATTTATTCACCAAAAATAATCCACAATTAATTTTAGGAATATTGCAATCTTGCCATTGGAAAATTGTGAATCACATTCACAACCCAAAGCAAAATATAATTTTCATTTTCAATTAATCACACAATGTGTATCAAATACACATCAATAATTAATTAACAAATATAAATTATAATTAGCTCTCTCTAATATATTATAAATAACATTTATAATATATTATGAATAATATGGATAGTACTATCCACATTATTCAAATCCATGATAATTAAATCACATTTAATAATCTTGGATATCTATTCACATGTTTCCAAATAATATGAATCACATTCACATTATTCACATCTTTGATAATTAAATCATATTTAATTATCTAAGATAACTCTCCTTAAAATATGAATCAAATTCATATCATTCATGACAATTAAATCACATTTAATTATCCATTTTCTCAATGCTCGGATACATATATCAACAATAGAATTATCCATGAACTCTTTCAAGGATAATGCGCTTTCTCCGCGAATACTTGGAGATAAGGACAAGGCGATTGTATTGTTCCACGTATAGTGACTTGGATATTGAGATTACATCTCAAATCCAGATCTTGGGCCTCCCATAGATGCTCGATTAAATCAAGACCGCAAATATAATCTTCTCATTGTATCTGAATCACATTCAGATCAATGCCCAACATTTGGATCAAGATCAGATTACTTCTTTACTGAGAGGAGTCACTACAATCCGGACCTATTTCATCACTCCCTAGGAATGGAAGCGTCATGGTTATACAATCGTTTGTGATCACATCACCCTCAGGTATTCCCAATACATGTACATCCTGCATACTGGAAGACTCAGAATAAACCTGAAGTATTAAATCAACTTTATACTGTCTACTTCAGGGTTTTATCAGTAAGTTTCTCATTTTGATTATTGGGAGTTGGTATCGATCATATACTTTCCAAAATCATATATCATACCTAGGTCTTGATCATATACTTTCCAAAAGTATTTATCAAACCTACAAATTCAGTAAAGCTTCCAAAGCGAGATGACTGTGCGCACGGAATTTGATTCTTCCCAATATCTCATGAGTGAGCTCATGTCTTCCGGTTCAGTAATGAACCTGTATGATCCCTTTGAGAGATCGTATTACTCATATGCCCTTATATGCACACCAGCGCGCCGGTGTATAGACCTTGATTAGGTCATCAACCTATTGGTCTGCCAAATGTACATACTCAGACATATAGTAACACATCTGTCTCCGGTCAGAGGATGCGTGCCTATATTATGACAACATACGATATAGGACTTTGGTTATCTCGATCTCGTTAAGTCAATTCTTTGACCTAACTAGTTTGACACCTCCGAATCTCTATTCCTATGCAGAGGACCTGCATCAAGAGATCGGTCAGATATCAGCCTTTAGAGAAAGGATTGCCATCTCCTTCTCAGGCTGGAGATCATCTCTTAACAATCATTTGATGGTGCTTGATGAGTCCTCAATCTAACTCTTTAGATATTCATCCAAGCACCAGCCTCTATGATTTAATAACTGAATCAACAGCTGTATGATCATCAAGATGGCCATGGTACATTACCTTAATTGTAATAAGGGACCTATTGTGCAAATTAATTATTCTTCATTTCAGATCAGGGAATGATATTCGCAATAACATTTATTGCATAATGGCTCGCCGTGGGCTCGCATGTCCAACAATCTCCCACTAGCCCAAAGAGCCATTAATGGACTAATCATTTAAACCCACACTCATGTGACAATCATAGGCTATTTAGAAAATATATAGGTAAGCTGATCCGTCACTCTGTTCCCAAGAGACTACGCCAAGTCTTTTTACGACACTTGCATATCCCCTAGTAACAGTGCTCGCATCCAATGCAAATGTTGCATCTTATGCAACCAATACTCAATTTTATTATAGTGTCCTTGACACTATAGCTCGATGATTATTATAACTAGTATGCCCATAATCCTTATCAGAATACCTTTATTCTAGAGATCTCTATCTCCTAAGGTATCCATAGCTAAGACCCTTATAGATCACTATCTACAAGGTCTTAAACTTTTAAAGATAAGAATTTGAGATCACTGTCTCTAAGTTTCACCATCTTTAAAGATATTGTTATTACTGCAATCAAGTGTTTTATTCCATAGTACGATTAGTAACAGATTACTACTCCCACTGCATGGCAGATATCTGGCTCTTTTGCACATCTAGCATACACTCAGCTTCTCGTAACTGATGCACAAGTGCAAGCAGTTCTAGCATTCACTTCCTCAACTCTTTGAGGTGTTATCCCTTCAGATAGGTCACTACCATATCATAAGGGAAGGAAGCCTTTCTTGGATTTTTCCAGAAATTGGAACAAGTCCAAGGTGTACTACTAATGTGACGGTCCCAATATCCTCTTCTCTTTACTTCTGAACAACTTCAGAACTAAGATTTAAGAGGTATCCTTGAGATCATGTCTCGAGGTATGGGATAACCAGATTATAAAACACTTATTATTATCATCCTTAGATCATTCCAAATGATTAGGATAATATCTACATTTAGCACGATGAACACAATGGCACTCCCACTAAGCTTCACATGGTTCATCATGATTTTATCTGAAATCATAACATCTATAATTTCATCAAATCTTATGTTCCAACTATAGGAAGCTTATTTGAGTCCAAAGATGGAGTTCTTTAGCTTGCACACCGTGCTTTCCTCAACCATGAAGCCCTGGGGCTACTTCATATAAATATCCTCAGAGAGGTATTCATAGAGGAATGCAATATTGATTCACATCATGAAGATGTCATAGTTAAGTTGTGTAGCTATAGTTAGCAATATTCTGATGGGTTAAAGCAAGGTCACTGGAGAGCAAGTCTCATCGCAAGCGATGTCTTCTCTTCGGTGTGTAGCTCATGGCTATGAATCGTGCTTTGAAGGTCTCTACCTTCTCATCAGGTTCCCTCTTTCTCTTGAAGATCCATTTACACAATAATGGGTCTAACCCATATAGTTGGATCCTCGAGGATTTATATACAACCTTTGTATATGAAGTCTAGTTTAGACTTTTATTGCTAACATCCATCTTTCCATGTATGATCCTCAGGAGCTTCATCACATGAAGTCCGATCATTTTCAGACTTAACTGACACATGGAATACATTCTCAAACTTATTTGAAGAAGTATTAGTGTTTCATCTTCAAATATTCTTTTAGTTTCCGATTTCAGGAGCCTCATTATCTTCTCAAGATTAAATGGGTTCCTTTACTTCATTTTCATCTTGATTCTCAAGAGAGTCATCCTCTAAGAATCACATTCTCATAGATGAGATCTTTTAAGAATCTCAAGGTAATAAAGTAGGTATCCAATACCATCCTTTATTTTCCTAATGAAGTAGCACTCTCTAGTGCCAGATTCCAGCTTAATTACATGGAACGTTATTAAGGATATATAATGTAGTCTCTACCACATATATATACCTGGAAACTAAGAGATAATTATGCTAAGATAAATCATTGATCAAATCATGTCACACATGATTAATTGTATCTCCCTGCAACTCTATTGAGTTAAGGCTCATTAGGAGGATTGAGATAGGAATGATATTCACATCTCCATAAGGTATTCCTTGAATTCATCTAATAGGTACAAGCTACCTTGGTTAGATCAAATTCATTTCATCTTCCTTCAAACTTTGGTTCTAAACCAAAATTGTGAAATCTTTGAACATTTCAAAGTTTTCTAAGTGAAGAGAAGAAATTTCATATCATACATAATCATCAATAGATATCACATATCTATAACATTTACTATGATATGGATGATTCACATACATCAATGTGTATGAGATCCTAAATACCTTGACATCTTACACCTTTCCCAAAGAAGGGTGTATTGGACATTTTACTTTGAATACAATATTTATAAGTATGCAAGTTTTGAAATTTTAGACATTCTAAAGTTTCATCTCTTACTTGTCCATTGATCTCATCAATAGACATATGTCCAAAACATGATGCCAGATCATTGTCAAATGATCTATATCCTCCTATTGATCTTTGAAGGTTTAATTTTCAGTATTAGAAATCTTAATGAACCATTCATTAATTTTCTAATTTAGCGGAGTCCACTAGATGTTAGACTATTATCTGAAATATATCCATCATAACTCTCTATGATAGGTTTATTCCAGAATTCATGTTTATTTCCAACATTTAGAAATAAATTATGAGTGTATTCTAATATCCAGGTCACAGAGACATTCTTTAAGACTAAGGGCTCTCCCACTGAAATTATGAAGTATATTCATCGGGTGGAAATTGTTGCAACAATTGCATCACTTCCAACATGGATGACCATTAAACTTTAAGATCAAATTTCTAATATTCTAATACAGACGCAACCAATTGCATGTGTCATTAGAAGATTGAGATGCAATTATTAGACTTTATCTTATCAAATAAGTATGTCAATTTCAATGATTATATGTAGATTATTCTGATGTACTATCCGATTCCTTCTCTAAGGATTTTAGATAGATTTGATAGTCATACTATCAATACAACAACTTATTGCAGTATTGGCATTCATCCAACTCTTGGATGTCATATGGAAGTCACAGAAGTACAATCAACTCTTTGACTATGCTTCCTTCTTGGGTCCAACCCATGCTTCCACTGCGCTCCCTTTATCTATAAGCAACCATTGCCCAAGACAAAGGTCTCTTATGTTAAAATCAAAAAGTTTCTCTATAAGAGTACATGCTTCATTCAATTCACATAATATGAATATTACGAAGTTTCATGAATGACTAGAGTATAGATAGTAGAATGATGACACTCATCGTATCTACATCCATTTAAACTCTTAAAACTAAGGTTCAGGTAGGTACTCAAACAATTTGAATACATCATCTCCTATAGAGCCACCATTCTGCATAATGCAGAGAACCATGTCATTCATGATTATATGTCGAGAGCACATATGAATGCCATAACATCTTCTTAGATTTTATAAGGATTATTTGATAATTACAATCGTTATCATCATGTCACTTCAAAAGTACATTATATGAGATCAAGACTTATAGAGACATACAAACCATAGGTTTTTAGTCATATTGTCTATTTAATTATCATTCCTCATTATTATGAGGAAACTTGCACATTGCAACCACATACATGATGTGTTCAATTGCAAGTACAATATCTGGATCATAGGTCTGATCCATGATATTCTACTTGTTATTATTGAGTATAACATTGAGTGGGATTAAAGAAGGATTATCTGAAATAAGAAATTTGCATAAATATATAAAAATATATATATATATATATATATTTTACTTTAATTTAGGAATTTTTTATATCAAAGTTGACTTGCCTTTTCAACACTGAAAGTTCATTCCCTTAATCACTTTTAATGTAGGAGATATACTTACCATTATATCTCAACAAGATCTGGGATCTCCTTCCTTATCTTTGTTACATCCCAATAATATGAGAATCTGCAACTCTGATAAAAAGAAGCGGGAACACATTCTGCCTTGCAAGTCCAACTTGCATCTCCCAATTCGATCTTTAACACCTGGGCCCACCACCCCTAAGGTGATGTTGACCCATCATTAATTGAACCAACCGTCAACAGGAATAGAACTCGCTATGCGTAATCCAATATCGCCCCAATAATATGAGGATCCAATATTGGGGTAACTACGCAAACGACCTTACTCTTTTAAGAATCAAAGAGCCCGATCCAGATGCGCTTGCATATAGGAGCTGCCACTTCGGACATGCGTCTCCTACATACAGTCCCTGGCGACGGAACCCTTCGCCTTGACGGGAGACCATGGATGTCACTTATGTGATCCTCCATATCATATTCAAATTCTAACTAATTATCATGAATCATATTCACATAATTAATTCTTCCAAGGGAAATACACATCTATTCATAATAGAGTGTTTTTAATTGGATAAAATCAACTTAATCATATTAAATTAATTTTCAATCCAATTCAATCAACAAACTTGATTTTACTTGAATATATGGTATTATCTCAAAATACGTATTAATTTGAATTTTAATAATTAGAAAATACATCATGATCTATCAGGCATCATTCGTTCCCTACCCGTTGTCATGGCTAGTACCTGCAGGAGTGAGACGGACCGCATACGTTGTAACCCGCTACCCCAAATCCCCGACTAGAGACCATATCCGCCTCGATAAAAAATAATGCCGAGTCAACCACTTTGTACTTGAGATGATCATCGGTCCTTCAACCGAAATTATACCATATAGTAATAATCAAAACATTTTTGATTATAAGGAAATTTGCTAGACAAATTCCCAATCCTATTCAAGCAAGGAGTTTGATGATTGTGTTTCCAATTTTTGATCTAGATCAAATCTAATCAATTATTGGTTGAGGCCAAGTAAATTAAAGAAATAATCATCATCCAATATTTCTCAAATATTTTCCATAATTATTTCATGAAATTAACAATTAATTTCACTAATTGACAATCACATGGTTCTTGATTAGGAAAGTAATTTCAGCAGTGACCCCTACTTACTAAAATTAGCATATCTCAATTAATTTAAATCCAAATTAAGCACAGTAAGTTTACAAAGTTTGCTAATTTGATTTACAATAGAACCTACGTGATTTGCACGCATTTCAAGATATTTCTAAACAGTAATTAACTCTTTAATTATGTTAAGATTCGCAGATCCCGTAACAGTGAATACATGTTCATTAAAACTATCATATCTAAAGCAAACGTAACCCAAATTACGTAAACTCAGATCCTATGGTTTCCTTATTTAATGAGAAACAAAATACAAGTATTATTTTCGTGTTTAAACAATTTAAACAGGGTTGAAACATTACACTAAACAGAGATGCGAAAATAAAATGCGATAAAACTTTCGCAACCCTAACGAACCCAAGTCGCCTTCGGTTTTACGGATCGTATCCAAAACCTTCGACCTAAGGCTCTGATACCACTTGAAGGATATGGTATAGAATCCTCAAGCACATCACAGAAGCGTGAGCATCGTATCGAATACGACGAGGAGCGACTAGTCGCACTAGTTGCTCGATGCAACAGAATTTAAAAAATTTTCATGCGACGAAACCACATGATCCAAGAACACTTCTCCGATCATTTCGTCTAAACCACAAACAAGTAATAGGATTACCTCTTGAAGAGTGGTTGAGATCGAGTCTCAAAGTTAAGAGACCTCCTGTCTCATGTCCGATCCGACGGAGGAGACGCTTGCGAGCGCGGGGATGAACCGCGTGCTTCTCGCAATCCATGTTGATGATCCAAGCGGCGTATCTCCTGATCTCGACACACAAGATCCGACATCTTCTTCACGAGCGAGGCACACGGAAGTAGACGGAGATCCACGAGTAGACGATCAGGCAGCATAACGACGATGTTGCGGCGATGGAGACTTCTCTCTAGGTCATCCATGGTGGACGACCATGAGAGGAAGAGAGATGGCATGTACAGAGAAAGAGAGAAAGAGAGTTTGCTCCAATATTGCATGTATGTTAGAGATCATGGTATGCCTCTCTATTTATAGAGTTTTACGATCCATGTATCTCAATCCATGTGACATATAAAATCAATGGATGAGATTGATTTATGTCAATCCAATGGTCAAGATTGTTGTTGGTAAAAGCCAACAACTTGTAATTTAATTTAGATTAAAATATATTTGGCAAAAATCAAATACAAATCAATCCTAAATTACACCAACAAATAAGGAGAGAATATACATGGAGATTACATCTCCATGTACATTCAAGGGGGACGGCCACCCATTCCATATAGGAATTGGGTGCCGCCCACCACCTTCCAAGTGGGGCAATCTCATGGATTTCCATGAGATTGCATGTCTCCTTGAATTTCTCCATTATTTATTTCCAACAACTTTTGTTGGGATTTATTCACCAAAAATAATTCACAATTAATTTTGGGAATATTGCAATCTTGCCATTGTAAAATTGTGAATCACATTCACAACCCAAAACAAAATATAATTTACATTTTCAGTTAATCACACAATGTGTATCAAATACGCATCAATAATTAATTAACAAATATAAAATATTATTAGCTCTCTCTAATACATTATAAATCACATTTATAATATATTATGAATAATATGGATAGTACTATCCACATTATTCATATCCATGATAATTAAATCACATTTAATCATCTTAGATCTCTATTCTCATGTTCCAAAATAATATGAATCACATTCACATTATTCACATCTTTGATAATCAAATCATATCTAATTATCTTAGATAACTCTCTTTATAATATGAATCAAATTCATATCATTAATGATTATTAAATCACATTTAATTATCCATTTTCTCAGTGCTCGGATACATATTTCAACAATATAATTATTTATGAACTCTTTCAAGGACAATGCGCTTTCTCTGCGAATACTTGGAGATAAGGATAGTGCGATTGTATTGTTCAACATATAGTGACTTGGATATTGAGATTACATCTCCAATCCAGATCTCGGGCCTCCCATAGATGCTCGATTAAATCAAGACCGCTAATCTAATCTTCTCATTGTATCTGAATCACATTCAGATCAATGCCCAACATTTGGATCAAGATCAGATTACTTCTCTACTGAGAGGAGTCACTAAAATCCAGACCCGTTTCATCACTCCCTAGGAATGGAAGCGTCATGGTTATACAATCGTTTATGATCACATCACCCTCAGGTATACCCAATACCTGTACATCCTGCACACTGGAAGACTCAGAATAAACCTGAAGTATTAGATCAACTTTATACTGTCTACTTCAGGGTTTTATCAATAAGTTTATCATTTTGATCATTGGGAGTTGGTATCGATCATATACTTTTCAAAAGCATATATCAACCTAGGTATTGATCATATACTTTCCAAAAGTATATATCAAACCTACAAATTCAGTCAAGCTTCCAAAGCGAGACGACTGTGCACACAGAATTTGACTCTTCCCAATATCTCATGAGTGAGCTCATGTCTTCCGATTCAGTAATGAATGTGTATGATCCCTTTGAGAGATCGTATTACTCATATGCCCTTATATGCATACCAGCACGTCGGTGTATAGACCTTGATTAGTTCGTCAACCTATTGGTCTGCCAAATGTACATACTCAGACATATAGTAACACATATGTCTCCGGTCAGAGGATGCGTGCCTATATTATGACAGCATACGATATAGGATTTTGGTTATCTCAATCTCATTAAGTCAATTCTTTGACCTAACTAATTTGACACCTCTGAATCTCTATTCCTATGCAGAGGACCTGCATTAAGAGGTCGGTCAGATATCAACCTTTAGAGAAAGGATTGCCATCTCCTTCTCAGGCTGGAGATCATCTCTTAACAATCATTTGATGGTGCTTGATGAGTCCTCAATCTAACTCTTTAGATATTCCTCCAAGCACCAGCCTCTATGATTCAATAACTGAATCAACAGCTGTATGATCATCAAGATGGCCATGGTACATAACCTTAATTGTACTAACAGACCTATTGTGCAAATTAATTATTCTTCATTTCAGATCAGGGAATGATATTCACAATAACATTTATTGCATAATGGCTCGCCATGGGCTCGCATGTCCAACACGAGGATGGTATGAGATTAATGGAGGATCTGCTATTGAGAAGAGTACGATCAAACTCTTGATTGAAGATGTGACAATGGATGTGAGGTGCTCCTTATCTTTCTTTTTGGGTAGGAGGTTGCTAATGGTATGAACTGTGGCCATGGTCAATATATGTTTCTCTATCTTCTTTCATCTGTTCTGCTTGGGTTGATGCTTTTGAGTACTTGCTTCTTCCACTCCCCTTTTCACTACATGCATTAGGGAGTGGCATCTCCAAAAATATGTTCTCTAAGATCTTGACCTCTCTATGATTAGATAGGTTTGTTTTTAATTTTTGAAATTTTCTTGTTTTATTCATAGCTGAAGGAAATGACATAGAATCATAATAAACATTCAATTGCTCATTTTTCTTCTTCAAAATATAATATTCATATACAATTATACAACTAGATTAAGTCTATACAATGTTATCTAAAATAGGGGTAGAAGAAATAAGCTTGAAAACAGGACGGGTTGATGTTGCTGGTGTAGAAGGAGATTCTGTGATGGTTGTGTTCTCCTTCTCTACTGAATGTGGACTGCATCTCTCTCTGAATGAAGAAGGTGAAGATGGTAGTGGTGAAGATGAAGATGGTGAAATTCCTGGATCCAATGATGCTACACTAGACCTCTGTACTACTGGTGAAGAAGATGACGTGGAAGGTGAAACTCTCTTAGTGGCCCGATCTCCCAATCCCAAATGGTGTGTAGGCGGCTGCAAGATCCTACCGCTCCTAAGATAAATGACATCAGATAAACATGTAAAATAAAGGGCCATACCTGTCTCCGGTGTGGATGGGTCATGGGCTACCTACTCCTTGCATCCGAAATTGTTAGGATTGGCTTCGACTTGTACATGAATCAATGTCTTCATGGTGGTCAGATCATCAATCCTCCAAGTCAGATCATTAATATTCTTCATCAAAAGTGTTAAATGATCGAGTACGGTATTCACCAAAGGTGCCTCAGGATGCTCAATGACAGGTTGTCACTGAGACTGGTAGTGAGGAGGCTGCCGGTATCCATAATATGACTGTTGGTAAAAATTAGGAGGAGGATATGAATACTGTCCATACAATGTAGACTGATGGTGGTGGTAAGGCTGGGGGAAGTATGCAGACTGCGTCTGCTTCTGTCCATTTCTCATGTTCTGGAAGTGAGGTGGAGACTGATAGTGAGGCTGGAACTGCTGTTGCTACGGTTGGGGTCTCCCTCCCTGAAAGTGGTGGGTGGGCCTTTGATTCTGCTGAGAACCCAACTGAATTACCTTGACGGACGGGACTGGTTGTGCTCTCTCTTGAATTAAATTTGGTTCACCCCCTCAACGAGAGGTGGAGATGGAAACTGCTTCTCAAGAATGTATGGTCCTGATGGTACAATACTCTCTGGTGTGACTACTGTTGGACCTGGTCAGGGGTCTATACATAGTAAACTATTGAACTGTGGATGTCCCTCCTGAACTTTGTTGTGTGAAAGTGGAAGAAGTCTGCTCATGAGAAGAGGTATCAAGTGTTGCACTCACACTCTAACATGCATTGATCGTACTCACAAGAAGCTCCAAATGCTTCGTATTCTTTATCCTGCTTATCTAGGTTCTTTGTTCTCTATTCGATCACACGGAGATTCTTATAGCTACTTGGACCATTTCTTAATTATGTCCACTTTGGATAGGTGATTTTTATGGTTAGATCAGAATTGTCCACCCTATCCACAACATGTGATGCCGTCATGTTGACAACATTGTGGGGTACTGCAGAAGAAGGTAAATGATGCTTCTGGAAAGCACGTGAAGAAGAAAGAATTGCAGATCTCTCAGTCATCTCCTAAAAATCTGATAAAGGACATCCTCATCCTTGTTGAAGTGACTACCCCCACAAGCGACATCTACCAACTTCTAGTTTTCTATGCTCAATCCCTCAAAAAAGTTCTGCACAAGGATAGTCTTTGGAATGTCGTGATGGGGGCACTTCTCTGTCAGGTCTTTGAATATTTCTCATGCCACATGAATAGGCTAATGGGACATCTGGGAGAAGTTGGCAACTAAAGATTGCATTTGATTGAGTCATCCAAGTGGGTAATACTTGTTCAAGAAAGCGGACCTCAACTCTTCCCAAGTAATGAAAACCCATCCCATGTGGTTAATCCAATATAGTGCATTGTCCATGAGACTGAACGGGAAGGATGTTATCTTCACTAACTCTAATGGGACATTCAGGTAGTGTATAGTGCCACAAATGCAATTGAATTGTTGGAGGTGTACATATGGTTCTTCATTTATGTGTTTGTGGATTATTGGGATAAGTGGCAAAATAGTGGGCTTAATTTCAAAATGCCCTTGAATCATAGGGATTCTAATTCATGAGTTGGTTTGTCCTGCCCCTATATTACAGGCATCCTTCAATGTAAGCTTGGATACTGTCTCAAGTCATGGATCATCTCCCCCATCGCCAAGTCCTCCAAGGTTTCTATCATCCTCTCCCCTCTCTTATATATCATTCCTTAGCTTGATGATCATATTTATTAATCCGGCTTGAAAGTCAGTCTGCTCGGTCAACTGTGCATGCATGACTTGTATGGAGGTTAACATGGTGCTATTGATCTCACTCTGCTCAACCATGGAACTCTTGCCCTTAGGTGGCATTAAGTGTACTGGCTCGATTTCTAAAAATGTACGTGGCACTGAGTTAATCATCAAGAATGGTGGAGTCTCAATGATAGTTCAATATTAGAGTCAATCTTGAATAATGGATTGATCGATGAGGTGAAAGGTGAAGTGGAGAAAGAGGAATATTCGAGAAGTTAGTTTTTCCGAATCGAAGATGACCGTTTTGGAGTGTGAAATGAATTTGCAAAGTTCAAACAAGAGATTCTCCAATCCGACATCTTCAATTTCAAGAGGAAAGATGCGAAAACACAAAAGTCAACACAAGAAGAAAGTGATAAAAAGGGACGAAGGGTGCGAAAATATCTTTACACTACCAAACAAACACAATAAAACCCCCGATTCACCCTCTGGACACGTGTGGTGACTGTAAAAGTTCGGTCTTCTATCTTTTCAATTTTAAGTTTAGTGAATCTACAAGAAGTTGCTGACTACCAAACACACAAGGTGAGTCATTGCTATCGCTCAGCATGCATATTCAAACCTTCCCAAACAGTGGTACCATTTTCTCGGGTTGCCGGGTTCAATATCAAGCCCAAAGGGAGATAAGAGGATTAGTACACCAAAATGATTTTCTATGGTCGGAAGCAAGTGCTTACAATTGAAACCATACACCGATAAGTGATATATAGGTACTTAAGGAACAAGTCCAAGGATTTAGGTTATATACTTATAGCTAAATCCACACCCAATCTATCTGGAGGTATGTACCTGCAAATAATGAGGGGTTACTCTCCCCAAAACAATGATTTTGTCCTTACGTTTAGTTTATGGTTGAGTTTTCTTTATCAGCCTCGATTTTATACAATTGTCACTTTTTTTGATTTTTTTCAGGAAATCGTCTATCAAATTTTCCAATTTTCTTTTGATATTATGTGAATGAAAATGGGGGAAGGAAATCAGAAAAGCTAATGCGCAATAAAATCAATGATGCATGCAGGAGATAGAGGATGCGTACATTGTCGCCAACACTCTACATACAGGGTGATCCATGCATTAAATAAATACATTAAAATAAACTAACCTAAGTGATGCACGAGAACCGTCCTAGTAGTAACTTCAACTAACAGTCAAGAACAAGTTAATTTGACTAAGTCCAAGCTATGTTCTATTCTATAGGTACAGAAATTCTTGTTTAGGGGCTTTGGAGATAATCGTTTACTTGGCTCAAGCAAGATAATAAAACTTACTTCTAAGTTCTCAAGCACACAAAATTGTGAGAAAACAAATAAAAAGATGGCGACAAAAACAAAACTTGTGAGGTCCCTCAAGTGCACCAGCATTTAGTTAAACTGACCTCGCAAACACAATGTATACAATAACCTTTTAGAAAACAGAAAAAGAGGCAAATGCCAATTAAAAAATTACAAACTTTTACAAGAATATTGAACAAATAAAATGCTAAAAAAGTAGAAAATTTCTATGCAGAGTGCTCCACGTGACTGGTCTCTAATTCTTTTCCTCTTCCTACTACGCTCTCCTACAACTTGATAAAGAAACATGTCACCTCCGCATCACTTAGGTGCTTTGGATCTCCGATGAAAGCTCCCCTCACTTGTCGGGCCCTCGCAAGAAAAAGGAGATACAAGAATGTGTAAGAGGCACAATTATGAAAATATGAGCAAAAATATTATATGAAAATAAATACACTGACTATAGACAAGCAAACAATGAGGTAGATATGAAGGTAAAATATAGAAAAAAATGAATGATAAAAATAATAGATAAAATCTATGTCACAACAAAATATGCACAATGAAATGAATGTCAGAAAAATGTGAAGACAATAAGAGAAAGAAATCAAGTATATACAACCAAGAATAGCAGTTCAAGAGAAAAAGCTAACAACTCTTACTGGGCATCCCCATCAACGATGCCACTTTGTTGATCAAAAAAATCAAGATTTTATTTGAATGAATTATTCACAATGGGATTGTGGTCATTGGAAGCCAAAGAAGCATCAAACAAAAATTTATTCGATTCTCAAGACAAAATAAATGAAGAAAATAGAGCAAGAGAAAATTGCTATTTAATTTACATGCATAGCGTACATGGTCGAACTCAAGGAGGCTACAAAAATGCCGAGAGTTATTCAATGCAATGACAAATCATTGAAAAGAAACAAGGAATTTCTATGAACACTGGTCTTAGTTTTTGTATTTTTGTTTTCTGTATATTTTTTATATAATTTTAATTTTATATTTACTTATTTAGTATTCTGATTTTGTATATTTTTTATGATTTCTAATTTTGCAAAAGTTGTTAGTTTTATAAAATAAAATAATGAATAAAAGAATTCAATAAGAAAGAAAGAGAAAGACAACTTCTTGGATTCTTACAAAGGGGTAAAATATACAAAAAAATCAAATAATTTTTTTGGTTTAATGACAATTTTTTAAATTTGTGTGATTTTTCCAGATTTTTTTCATATTTTTAAAGCTTTTAAATAAATCAAAATAGGTAATAAATCCAACAGAATTAAATGCGGCTATTTTTTGGATTTTAAAATATCAAATAAAATTAAAGAGGAATGAAAAATATACATAAATAAAGAGAAGTTTTTATATTTTCTAGAAAGGTATTTTATATTTTTTGCATTTTCCCTTGAATTTCTATGCATTTTTTTATGATTTTAAGTGTTTTATATTTTTTTTGGATTTGTATGAGGAATAAATATGCTAGAATGGTACATAAATAAAAAGAAATGAAAATGAGCAGTTATGATTTTTGAGAATTTTTCATAAAATTTCTATATTTTCTTATTGATTTTTAAATGCACACAGGGTATTTTTATGGAGTTTTTGAACTTTTTAAAATAATAAAAATAATGGAAATGTGAAATAAAAATTATGGACGAATGATATGCCTAACAAATACCTAACATATTTTTATAGAATTTTCAGAGAAGATTTACTAATTTTTTATTTAATTTTTAACATGCATAATAAATGTAGATGCACAGGGGTATGGATGCAAATATTTATTGTTTGTCAACCGAATGATAGAAAAATTAAAACTTGTAGGGGCTGATATGTAAAATATCAAAAAGTTACATACCCAGACATGTGAGCCTCACTGGATCGTTGTAAAATGTGATTAATATATTTCCAAGGTTCGAATAATAACTAAAAAATACATAACTTTTATTGCAGATATCCCAAAATGCACATGCAAAGCAATCGTGTAGTTTAAATAAAAACGAATTTCAGTTAAAATAAATGCAAGTTAAATGATGCAATTGTTCAATAAAGGACAAACAAAAATGTGTCCAGAAGAGGAATTATTTGCATATTAAAAAAACCAGGGGCTCATGCAAAATTATACCCTTTAAATACATGGCGAATCGAATGGCTGGATGGCATTTAAGCTTTGATCTGACGATCGAAGTTGACACCCTCGTGGATGAATAGGATTTAATTTGGGGGCTTCAATCCACGGCTGACTTTTGGGGCTTAATCGACGACTGTGATGGAGTCTAGAGTGACCTTTCTTGATTATGCGGTGTTGAAGGCATATGGAAGAGTTGGGAAGAGGGTCGACTCTGACGAACATCGAGTGAGGAGATCTCACTCGTTGCTCACCCAAATCTTCTCTGTAATGGTGCTCTAGCTTCATGCAGGTCCCCTCTTTCGATCTGTGGGCTTAAAGATCGTCAGCGACGGTTGGAAGATATTGGGTCAAGAGCAGTGGAGCTCCAAACAAACCATCAGTTGTTGATCCTTGCCCCTAAGCTCGCTCATGTTCCCTACAGTGGATTCCTTGCTCGGAGGTGATGCTTCGACTTCCTTATCGATGCATGGAAGATGTAAAATAGTGAAGGGGATGGAAGCTCTGATGATGTTGGTCAGAAGAGGAGCTGATCCTCAAAACAAAAGTAATCGGAGTGTGATTAGATGTGATAGGAGATGGAGAAGGACAGGGCGATGGTGTGTGCATCGTCAGAATAGATTGAAGGTGATCAGAACTCCTCTGATCTTGCATATTAAAGGTTGAAGGAGGTGGATCTAACTTATTGTGATTAACACAAAAATTATTGAAACAAAGATAAAATTAAATCTAAATGACATTACCCTACGGTGGAAGGCAGAGGAGGATCGACCTCGATCCGTTACGGTTGGTGGATAGTCGGGATACACGGCAGAGGACTCCAGCATGTTGATGGAACTAATTCTTCACTCGATATCTCGCTATCCAAATTGAGGAGCAACCGTAGCTATCTTTAAAGACCAATTGTGGGTGAAAAATTCGAGGAAAAACTGATCAAAACTGTGGCAGAGGTGGAGGGTGTATATTTATAGAATAGACTTCTATGGGTTCTTGAATTTAAAATGCACCTGAATCAAGGCATGATCTACGGATCTAAGGTGCTGGCGGTTGAGAGGGATGAAGGGGCTAAAAATTTGGAGAAGAACGTGGAGGGAGTTAATGAGAGAGGCGTGTGGGGAAATTAGGTGAAGGAGAGACGGTAAGCGAGAAACACTAGTGAAGGGCACATAGTGAGAAGTTGACCTGGGTCAAGAATCTTGGGTCGGCCAATTAGAATGCACGGAGGATGAGGACAAATTAGGGAAAACGACAAAAATTCAATAAATTATTAAATAAATCATTTAAAAATCAAAAATGAATTTACATAATTAAATGATGTAAATAAAAAATTTTAAGGGTAAAATAAAGTTAATTTTGGTGATTTTTAATTAACTAAATAAGGTATTTATAAGGGTTAAAATAAATACAGCTTGTTATTTATAGGCATGTATACCTATATATACAAGATTTTTATTTTTGATTAATTATTTATAAAATATATACCTAATTTAATATTTTATTAATTTACAATATTTTACAAGGGTTTTTATGAATTTTTTATTTGATTTTTAGGAATGAATTCGTTAGGCTAAATAAATAGGTATATGTACAGTATGTATATGATGATACCTATACAATATATATATATTCTTTTTATTTTTGTTTATTTTATGATTTTTTTGTACTTTGGAAAAGTCAAGTATAATATTCACAAATAATTAAAAAATATAATATTTACAAATGTGTACAAGAAAATAAATAATTAAATAATGTACATAGTATACATAAGTATTATATACAATAATAGCCCAATTAGTCACATTTCACACCTTAACTCTAATTTTTTATGAAATCATCTCCATTTTAAATATTATTTAATTCAGAGAGTGAAAGTGATTTGATGAAATTTGAGTTCTGGTGGCGAAGATCTTGATATTGCAAGATGAGCTTTGTGGCTTTTTTAGAGTGTTGTTATTTACACAATATACAATTATTTTTATTGCAATTGTTTTTATTATCTACAAAAGATTTTATATGCAACTTTTAAGAAGAAATCATTTTTATTTAGAAAGTATTTGGTGATGAATAAATTAAGAAAAAATATATATTATAGATTATATTGTAAAAAATATGATTATACAATTGATAGATTTTCAGAAATTTTTGGTATCTTTGGACCTAATCTCTCCCTACTTTATTCCTTGTCGATTATGTCAAGTCTTGACCTTCTCTCGGGATCAGAGTCAACCTGTATCTATTACATATATACAACCTTTATTTTCTTTATTTTTCCTTTATTTCATTATTTATTTAGATTAAAATATTGAATAATATACAATATTTACACAAGAATTAGGTTTAGTAAAAGAATGGATTTATTGATATTTACATGTGTTTTATAAGGGGTTTTAACCTAAAATAAAAGAATAAAGATGATGAAATGCATATTCATCACTTGTGTGTGGTTCTTTTTCTCGAATGTTGTCCTCCAACATCCAATGAATGACAATGTGTGAGGACACTCTGGTATTCCTCCCGAGGAATACACCTTCTCCAGACACAATCTGGTCCTTCAAAGAAAAGGAATAGATCCTCCCAATGGTATTTTATAGAATCCGACTTCAGTTGGTTAATACTGCTCCTAGTCCAACCCTAGGGAACTTGCTTGGAGACAAGATAGTTCACCATGTTGGCTCGATAACACAGATCAACTCATCTGGAAAGGTCTCTCTAATAGGTTCCACGTCGAGAGAATCCTTAAAGTCTAGTCGAGATAAATGATCAGCCGCTATATTTATAACTCTAGGCTTATCCTTCATCTCCAAATTAAACTCCTGGAGCAATAAAATCCAACTAAGAAGACACGATTTTACATCCTTTTTTTCCATGAGATACCTAATAACTGAATGGTCTGTATAAACTATCACATTGATTCTAAAATTAAGACCTGAATTTTCAAGAGTCCAGACTATGAAGAGCATTTCCTTTTCGATCACTATGTCATTTTTCTGTGCATGGTCTAAAACTTTGCTCGTGTAGTGGATGACAAACGGGATCCGATCTCACCTTTGCCCCAATACGGCTCCTATAAATCCAAAGCATCAGTCATGATCTTAAAGGGAAGAGACCAATCTAGAGCCTACAGTTGGCGAGTCACAAATCTCTCTTTTTAAGAGCTCAAAGGCTTCTAGACATTTATGATCTACAACAAACTCAGTATCTTTCCCTAAGAGCTCAGTCAGTGGTTGGGCAATCTAGAAAGGTCCTGAAAAACTCTCTATAAAATCTTACATGCCCTAAAAATGACCTCAATGACTTGATGTTGGTTGGTGGATCATGTTTCTTGATCACATCCCCTTGACAGGATCCACCTCCATTCCCTTTTTGGAGATGACATTCCCCAACACGATACCCTCCTTAACCATAAAATGACTCTTTTTCCAAGAGAGTACTAGATTAACCTGCCTACACCTTTGAATATATTGGTTTAAGTGTACTAAAAATGAATAAAAAGAATCAACTTGAACAAAGAAGTCAACCATGAAGAACTATAGGAAATCCCCACCATTTCGGCAAATATAATGATTATGAATTGTTGGAATTTACTTAGGGCTCTTTTATAGCCCGAATGGCATGCTCTTGAATGTTGCGTTCCGAAAGGACAAGCGAAAGTGGTCTTTTCCTGATCTTTAGCGGCAATGTCTACCTGATTGTAGCCAGAGTACCCATCAAGAAAAAGGAACTCCTTCCCTGGTAGTCTCTCTAAAATCTATTCAATAAAAGGCAGGGGAAAGTGAACTTTCTTGGTTACAGCTTTTAGATGTATGTAATTGAAACAGATGCACCACACATAGGTACTCGTGCCTTAATATCAACTCCCACTTCATTGGTGACCATCTGAATTCCCTACTTCAAGACAACATGAAGGGGGCACCCACTTGGAATCAGAGATATGGTATATAAATCCTTCTCCACACCATTTCTCAATCTCTTTCTAACTACTTCCCCAAGATCTGGATTAGTCTCCTATGGAATTCACGGGAAGGCCTAGCATTATCCTCAATATAAATATGGTGTGAGCAAAGAGTAGGGATAATACCTACGAGATCCGACAACATCCATCTTATAGCCTTGGAGTTCCTCTCTAACACTTATAACAACTAGACTCATGTTCTACAGTTACCTTAGAAATAATGATGATAGGGAATCTATTCTTTGGTCCCGCAAGAAAGGAATACGTATGTATAGGATGTAGCGGCTTCAGCTCTGGCAATGAAGTATCATCAATCAAATCATGTTGAAATGTCATTGAATCCGGTTCCATGCTGCATGAAGGTAATGCTAACCCTATAGTATTGTCCACAAACTATGTTGAACAAAGAGTCAGATCACTAAAGAAATGCAGTAATTTGGCCAAAGCCACATCCAACTCTAAATCTAAATCCTTTTATTATTCCTTAGAAGTAGGAACTGACAGATCTACAGAGATCTCTGAGTCATTCAAAGGAAAATATCGATGATCCACTTCTCAAGAACTCTGGCAACACCTCGCAAAATGCGTCATGTGCACTATCTCTCTAGATGAGAGGGTCTCGCTCTGTCAAATTAGGTTTTGATTCCAAACCCAAACTATGCTAACAACTCTGCAATCTACTTCAAAGGATGAAGAGAAATCTATGCTTGACATCGAGTCATGTCACTGCCATTTTGTCTACTTTAACAAAAGCTCCACTTCTCCACTTGGAGAACGTAACTTCATCATCCACATCTGATAATCGAAGGAAGCTCCAACGGTCCTACAAAAATGCTACCCAAGGATGATCTATGATTCTCTCCACTGTGTGGAGATATCCATATCAAGGACATTGAAGTCCACTCTGTAATCTTGTCCCTTAATCGATATGATAACTTCCTTGACCTCACCCTTTGCCTTCGTCATAGATTTATTAGCAAACTGGAGTGATGCTCTAGATTTACGAAGGGGGCCCAACTCTAGCTTCTCAAATAAAGTAAAGGGAAGTAAGTTGATCAAAGAACTATCATCAAGGATGGTGTGTGAAAATGCTATGTAATCAATATGAATAACCATGTTGCACCTAAGTCTCTCTTTTCCTTGGTAGTTGTTGGTTCTTAAGGCAATACGTAGTGGCATTTGATAAAACATGTGTCTTGACGTAAATATTCGACTTCATCTTGCTAACCCTTTTAGGTGTACAACGTACTTCCAAATAATTTTGGAAAGCAGGATCACTTGACATATACTCATCAAATGGCACTTTCACTATAATGTTATCTTTACAAAAACATGTCATTTCAGGATCGCCTTTTTGAATATTTTTAATAGTAAACTTTCTCGCCATTAGAACATGGGGGAAAGGGATTGAACAAGTAGAAGGATGTGAAGAATCTTAATCATAAATAGAAATAAGCTTTTTATTGCCAGAAATACAGTTCTTTACAACTGAATCTTTTACAAATAACTTGGAATCCAAAACACAATCATCTACTAAAGGTTGGGGAATGTATACTGAAGGTACTTTCTCCTTAACTGAAGGTGCAAGGTCCTCTGTATACTCAGAATCTTCTCTGTGCTACAGTGATGCTCTCATATTCCTCTTTCTTCTCTTAGATGTCTCCGCCTCATGTTGAAGGTGCTGGTGGCAATTTCTGGCCTCGTCGTCTTTTGAAGTCTCCTCAAGGTGAGCTTCATAAATTACCCTCTCTGTATCCCTTGCGTCACCATGCACGACCACTATCCTTCCACTCATGAGTGACATGTGATTAGTATAATCAAAAAGAAGGATCTCATGCTCAGATTTGTGTGAATCTGAGTAGTATACTTGATCATAGATTTACTACTGTTGAGTCTTGTTCAGGATATTGGCGTTTGCTTGATCCTGGGTTGGAATGGAAGTAGAAGGGACATACTACTTGTCTTGCAAATGGGGTAAGAAGTTGAGGTTGACGCGCAAATCCTGTATCTCGTTTCTATAGGAACGTAACTCCTTGAGTATCTATCGCTGGAAATATGCGAGACCTGACAAATGATCGTTGTTTCTGTGAAGAAGGATGGGAAGAACATGAAGATTGGCCATGATGGCTCTGGTACTACTACTGTTGGGATATATTATGTATTGATGGGATCTTCTAGCCTTGTTGGTACACTTGTTGACAGATGTATGGATGATGCTACCTCAGTACTTGAGAGTGAACGGCTTTAGAGCTATATTGTGCTGGAAAAGGTGCAAGAGTAGAAGATGTGTTTTAAAAAATCGGGGATGCTGGTATGAAAAACAATCCCCTGAACTCCCTTTTCTGGCAGGGTCATGTGTATACCACACACCATTCACTTCCCACACCTAGGAAGGCTCCTCAATAAACTGTCTCTGGGGATGGTGGTTGATGCTGAAAGGAATGGGTAAGAGTCTGGTCCTCTACCCACGGTTGAGGTGGCCCTGACACCGGCTGCTCCTGAATGTTATGAACACGGTAAATGGGAGTAGCAGATGCAGTCAGGCATGTATCTTGATCTTATACCTTCTCTGACAGCTCTACCATCTACTTCGACAACTTGGATAAGTTGTTATCCAACTCACCTATCCTCCTATCGATCCTCTATGTGACTATCAACTTATCTGCTATGATTCCCATGTTAGGAACCATGTCCTTGGATGAATCAACTGTAGCCCTTATTGCCCCTCTAGATAGGAGTGTAAAGGGGTATCTATCTGAGCACTACTCGCAGTCTGTGCTCAGCTTGTCTGGGACATCAAATCGAACAAATTCCATATGGTGTTCACTCCACGTGAACTGTAGCTGCCTCCACAAGCAACACTAACTAAACCCTACACCTCAGGGTTGAGACCACAAAAAACTGACTGAACCAGGATGGTAGGCTCTAGTCCGTGACAAGGATACATTTGCAAGATATCTTTGAATCTCTCCCATGTATCACAGAATGTTTCAATTAGAAGTTGGGAGAAACTAGTGATGTGTGAACACATCAAATTTGTTCTACTCAGAGGGTAGAACTTCTTTCGAAAGAGGTCATTGAACTGCACATAGGTAGTTACAACTATCCCTAGGTTCTTCATCCAACAATCAACCTTATATTTCAAGGCAAAAGGAAGGGATTTGTGTATGACGTAGTCTTTGGTAACCCTAGGATGTCTAAGGTAAGTATATACCAAATCAAAGTCCATTAGGAATGTGTATGGTTCCTCATGTGCATTTTAATTAAAGTGTGGCAACGGACTAAGGAACAGTGGCCTCAACTCATATTGAACTTCTAGCTCTACTGGACTCAACCAATTCAACATCTGATATTGTCCAGGATTGTACACAGCATCCATAGATGCATCTAATCACAAGTGTAACTAGACAATCTCCTATCTCAATAGTTCTGCATTCTATTCCGAGGCTGCTATCCTATCTATATCTTTTGCATTGGATCTTCATGTTCTTCCTCCTCTTCGTTCTGCTCCTTTGGAGGAATCTTGAAGGAATCATCTAAACCTTCATCAAAAAGAGGATTTGCGTGACATCTTGACGAAGACAATGAAATCAATCCGATCTCACCAAGGCAATGATCTTCCTCAATGAGAAGAGAAGAAAGAAAGGGATCGGTTGGATGTAACCACTTCCTAGGAATGAATCATGATACTACAGATAGAAACAAGTATTGTCTCGTATCCTGGAAGGTCTAGGGGAAGAAGGTAGTTGGACCTTGGAAGATGTGATATTAGATGGTTTCGGGAAAGGTTCATGAAGTCCGAACAAATTTCTGGCCAACTATCCATCTTTGATTTCCAGAAGAATACAAGATACGACTACCCTCGATTCAAAAAGAAACTAGTACTACAATGCACATAAATGTGAGGAATCAACTCACACAATACAATGTAATCGAACCCCTTTGATTAAATTCACCAACTCAACAAGTGAAGGTCGTAAAAGTCCGGCCTATGTTATCTTGCCAATTTTACTTGGTTATTCAAGCAACCTTTTACAAGCACATAGGGAGTCTCCTACTACACCCAACTGAAGTCTTATAAGCGCTCAATCATTGGAGTGATCTTTCTGGGCTACTAAGTTTAACATCACACCCAAAAGAAACTTATAAGCGTGGACACCAAAATGTATTTCTAAGGTCTAAAGAAACCACTTGTAGATCCAACACGAGAATCAGATTTGGATACATAGGGTGGAAGTCAAGGGTTTTGGCCTCTAACCTTAGGGATCCATCCTCACCCACTCTCTTTGGGGGTAAGTACCTACGTCCAATGAGGGGTTTACTGTCTATAATAGAAGATTGATTTTATTCCAAATTATTTGATGTCAACTAGCATAGTTTAGTCCTAATTTTAAGAGTTGATTATAACTTGATTAAAGTGACCACAAAATAATTGCCTAATGTATAGTCCCTTTTCCTTTATCCTTAGGTTGGCAAAATCCGAGGGAGTAGAAGGAAAATGGAATGCAGTCAGAAATTAATGATGCATGCGGTCATTCAAGAATACTTACAGTGATTCCCACCGCTCTCCATGTGGATGCAAGACTGAATTTACAAATTTTTTATTCTATATGACGCAAGTCGAGGAAAAAACCGCACCTAGAAGGAGTTCTATTAGCGAGGAAGAATGTCAATTAATTTTGCTAAATAGAACGTAGCTTATGTGCATTTTGAAGAATCTCCAAAGATTTAGTGAATCTTATGAGAAATAATTGTGTGTCCGAATTGATATAGATCAAGCAGAATGACCTAAGATATCTCTATTTAAATCGTAGTGTCTTGACCCAAATTGCCACTTAAGTTGAGAATCACTTTCGACACAACCATGTAATCAAAGAATAAATAGAGGCCTTTTTTACATTTGCGAGAACTCAATTGAGAACCATTGTGAATAGGACAATTAATTACAATACAAATTACAACAAATAATACTAAAAAATCATAACATAAAATATTTTTTGATTAAACTAAAATTTCTCCTAATAAAATTGTCCTATGGTTACTGCAGTTGAAGCTCCAAGCTTTGCACATTCACATTCCTCCGATGGTTGTCGGCTTCGTGGTCCCTACCACAAAACAATGAGTGTCAAAAAATTCTCAAGAGAAATTAAGTGAACTAAATAGCTACAAACACATATAATCAAGACAAAACAGTAAAAGAACACAATACAAGCACTTAACCTAAAAAACTAAAAAAATCACTCAAATTAATAATTAACTCCAGTTAAAATCAAATAATGTGTCATTTCCTCGACAATAGTGTCATATTATGGCTCGTTAATCAATTAATATAACATGCACTCATTATAGCACAAACCAATCAACAATCACTCAGAATCGAGAGAGTTTCTCTGTAAAGAGTTCTCAGCTTAAATTTACATCTGGGAATGTCCAAGGTTGAACACTTGGATACGAGGAATTATTTAATTTAATTGAGGAGTCAATTATCTACTTAGGTGATTTGTGTGCTACCTAGACAAGCACGGTACAACATACAGAGTGCATGCAATTTTCAAAACATTTTTATGCAACTTATATTACATGAAAAATCATGATGCAATAAAAGACAAAATGAATGCACAACACACAAATAAACAATGATGCTCCTAATGATTTAATAACTTATGAAATTATTTAATCAATTAATAAATAAATCAGTGTAATCTATGAATTCTTCATCTTAATTACAATGATTTTAAGCAAAAATAGGGATGAATAACCAAAAAATGCTCTCTGAAATTTTATGTGAGAATACTGTCTCAAATCAATAAATTAAATGCACCACAAGAAAGAGCATAAAATAAGTTTTCAAATGCCATTGGTTTCATTGAAATCGAATAATTGTTCGTAAGTTGTTAAAGAAACAATATAGGGGCATAAATATAATAAAAACACAATTTATTTAATTACAAACAAGTCTGAAAAGACATAAAATGCAAATAAATAAACTTGCACATGAATCATTGTAATTTTTATATTGGTAGGGATTTATATGCAAATGTGACAAATTCTATGATTGATCTGTAAATACCCAGTTGCACGTGCATGGGACACGTGACTCGGTTAGGTTTGGATGACATCCAGGCTTGGGCCACATGTCATGCTCTGGTGCTTCGCAGTTGATTTGAGTACCCTAACTGTGGGAATGAAGCATTCATTTGGTCTTTGGCACAGAGAGGATATGTACCATTGGATCTCATCCAAAATTTGGGCGATCGGATGACAAACGCTCTCTCTCCTCGAAGAATCTACTCCCTAGGTGGCAGCGAAGCCGAGGCTCAAATGAAGTCAAATCTCCTCCTTATCTACCTTTTGCTCTGTCTCTGTTGAATCAATCATCATCAGAGAAGAAAGTCGAGACATGCATTCTTTATCTTCCTTCATTCGTTGAGCTTCCAGAGCACCAACAAAGGTTAGGAAACAATGCTCGCAAACTAGAGAACCTTCAAGGATGAAAAGGAAGATGGAATGGAGGGTTTCCGGGGACAGAGGAATCAAACCGTAGCGGGTTCTCCGGGATATTTAAGCATGGAGAAAGATATAGACGAGAACACCAATAGAGAAGCGGATTTTTGATGAGGAGTTCCAAGCGTGGATATAGAATTATCATCGAAGGTGATCATGATCTCGATTGAGGTTTTTATAAGAGACACACGTTTTAACAAAAAAGGTGATCAACTCAAGACCAAAGTATATAGTCTTACCTAGAAAAAGAAGATGATGATGAACTAAGTTGCATAGAGATGATGGAATAGGCATGAAGTTAGAGTAACAAATGCTACAGTCATTGCTTGTAGGACCTAACTCTATAGGACCACAATTCAAACAATTGAGAAGCTGTAACTTGTCGGACAAGATGAGGATCTAGTGGAGGGTCAAGATCTATAGTCACGTAAACTTGCTCTTAATGTCTGTTACATATGGAATAGGAAGAGCTCAGAGAGGATTTTGAGGTAGTGGAAGTTGAGTCGTTGATTACCCCAGGAAGTGGTTTTAACCACCACCAACTGCTCTACAAGTTAGGGTTGAGATGAACTACTTGGATGATGTGGAAGAGGAATAGATGGGGAAGAGTTTGGAGGTGGAAGTTGTTGGATATGGCATTGGAGATGGTTGGGAAAAAGATTGGAAATTGGAGGGTTGGCATCTTGCGTCGCTTCATAGAGGTGGTAGTGAGAGGTTGGAGATGACTCTACAGCCGTTGGATCTTGCGATCCAACTACTCAAGAAGCGGCAGAAGTCAAAGAAGATGCAGGCCATGAGATGCATTGAGATGGCACCACGTGGCCCAATCGGAAAATCAAGAAATGAAACAAATTGAGTAAAATGTAAAAGCAATGAAAGGAGATCGAATATGAAAAATTTGTCCACATGTAAGTTGTAGATCTCGATGAGATATACAACTTTCATGTAGAAATAAAAGAGAAAATAAGTCATATATATTAAGTAAATATTTTTGCAAGTATTTTAGAGTATTAAATTATTTATTTTATTTTTTTTCTTATTTTTTGGAATTTTAATTTATAAATTATGTTAAATTAATTATGTACAATTATATACCAATTTTTATTGACTTTTAATAAGTAATCACTTAAAATGTAGCCATAATAATAGGATCAATAATATACAGTAATTGTAGTTATTTATTACAACACGATGAATGTTAAGTAATGTTAATTGTGATTGAATCTTGTTGGTTTTCTTAAGCAAGAGAGATAATATAAATGAATAATGTAGATAAATCTTGATTTATTAATGAGGTTTATCGCTTTTGATGGACGGGCAAGGACATCTTTTTGACTATATACAAGATAGCATCTTTTACTGTTGTTTTCTTTTGTGCTTGCTCTCACTTTTTCCCGATTTTTTAAATACATGTGTTAAAACGTAGTTCTCTTTTGATACATGTTATACTTTATGAGACTTGATGTATGTTTCAAACATTTTATTGGAAATGTTATCTTGGTGAAATGCATTTTTTCTTACACATGATTGAATGTGGTTTGTTGAATTGTTGTGAATGTCATTTAACTCGAGAAATGTTTCCCCTACATTTTTGTACTTAATGCAAACAATCGCGAATTAACTCATGAATGTTGTGTAAATGGGTAATCCAAACCTCAGGGCATCACAAATAAGTTCCTCATTTGGTCATTAGGAATTGGTATCAATCATACGTGTTCCAAAAGCATATATCATACCTACAAACTCTTGTCATGCTTCCAAAGCAAGATGACCATGCATGGAATTTGATCAGTCCCAATACCTTATGAGTGAGCTCATGTCTTCCGATTCAATAGTGAACCCGTATTATCTCTTTGAGAGATCGTATTACTCATATGACCTTGTATGCACACCAGATCATCGATGTGTCGACCTTGATTAGGTCATTAACCTAATGGTTTGCCTAATGTACATACTAGACATTTATCAATACATCTGGCTCTAGTTAGAGGATGTGTGCCAATATCATGACAACATACGATACATGTATTGGTTATCTCACTCTCGTTAAGTCAACTCTTTCACCTGACTTATCTGCCACCTCCGAATCTCTATTCCTGTGCAGAGGACTTGCATCAAAAGGTCGATCAGATATAAGCTTTAGAGAAGGATTTCACACTCCTCTTGTCAGAGATCATCTCTTCACAATCATTTGATGGTGTTCGATGAGTCCTCAATCTAACTCCTTAGATATCATACAAGCACCAACCTCAATGCTTCAACCATTGAATCAACAACTGTATTATTATTAGATGGTCATATTACATAATAATAATTTTACTAATGGAGCTTATAAGTGCATTCATTTATTTAATTTCAAATAGGGAGTGAAATAAACTAATAATATTAATTGATATATCAAAGATTACATAACATTTATTGTAGGAATCGTTCACACCAGGCTCACATGGTTAACAATAAGTTCACCATGTTTTCATACCATGGGAGAGAGTCAACAGAATAGATAAACTCATTGGGGAAGGAGTCCTTGATAGGGTCAGTCATTGGGGAACTCTGAGACTATATAGAGGAGAGGCGATAAGCCACCGCATTTTTCACTCCAAGCTTATCTTTGATCTACAAATCGAACTCTTGGAGTAGTAGAATCACCTACGAAGATGCACCTTCGCATCCTTCTTTTCCATGAGGTTCTTGCTAGAGGTATGGTCTGCGAACATGGTGACCATGGATCCTAAAAGATGTAGCTTGAATTTATTTAAGGAAAAACTATGACAAGAATTTTTTCTCTATGACGATATAATTCTATTGAGTCTAATCTAGGACTTTTCTTGCATAGTGGACAACATCCGATATCCCTTCTCTCCTATGTCCTAACATGACCCCAACTACAAAGTCAGAAGCATCCGTCATGATTTCAAAGGGTAGAGTCCAATCTAGGGCATGTAGGATAGGAGCATCCATGATGTTCGTCTTAAGGAGCTCGAAGGACTCAAGACACTTGTGATCTACAAGGAACTTTGTGTCTTTTACCAGATCTCTTTTAGTGGTCAAACGATCTTTGAAAAGTCCTTTATAAATCTTTGGTAAAAATCGACATGTCCAAGGAATGACCGCATTTTCTTGATGTTGGTTGGTGGTTGAAGTTTCTTTATCACATCCACCTTGGCAGGGTCAACCTCCATTCTTCTCTTGAAGATGGTGTGCCCCAACACAATGCCTTCATGGACCATGAAATAGCTCTTCTCCCAAGGGAGCACTAGATTCACCTCACTACACTTTTTGAGGACTCGATCCAGATGAGATGGACAAGAGTTAAATGAATAGTCATGGACTGAGAAGTCATCCATGAGGACTTCCAGGAAGTCACCCACCGTCTCAGCAAATATCTTAATCACGCACAACTGGAAAGCCCCCAGTGCATTGCATAGTCCAAAGGGCATGCACCTCAATGCGTAAGTACCAAATGGGCATGTAAATGTGGCCTTTTTCTGATACTCAGAGCGATGAATACATGATTGTAGACTGAGTACCTATCCAAAAAATAAAAGAATTATTTCTCCGCAAGTCTCTCCAAGATCTGATCAATGAATGGTAAGGGGAAATGATCCTTTTTCAGTGCAACATTCAGACATTTGTAATCTACACAGATAACCCATAATGTGGGTAGGGTCATATCATAATCTCCTCTCCTTTCAAGTTGGTGACTATTTGAAGTCCTGACTTCTTAGGTACTACATGAAGTGGTGCCACCCACTTGGAGGAGATGGGATAGATAAACCATGTATCTCACATTTCTCTATTTCTTTATTAACCACATCTCATAAGTTTGGCCTATGATGGAACTCACAGGAGGGTCTAGCACCTTCCTCAAAGTAAATATGGTGTGAGAAAAAAGCAAGGTTAATCTCACGGAGATCGGATACACTCCAACATATCGCCTTACGATTCTGTTCAAGAATCTCTAGCAAGCGAGATACTTGTTCTCCGATCAGGCTGGCATTGATAATGATTAGGAATTTCTGAGGTGGGCTCGCAAGAAAGGCATAATTCAATGTAATGGGAAGAGGTTTGAGCTTAGGAATGGAATGGTCATTTGGAATATCTGGCTCAATTACCTTTGAATCTGACTCTATGGTGGATGTGGTTGCATTTACTATGATAGTAGGCACCAACTGATTTGGCTCAAGAGTCAGATCACCAAATGTGTCAAAGCAATCGAGAAAAGATACGTCTGACTTGCCATCCTCGTCCTCTGATTGAATTATAGGGAACATGTCTGATAAGTAGAAGTCCGCTTCTATGTCATCAAGGACGTAGGGAGATGCATCGAAAGTGTCTCTTGTGATTAAAGTCTGATCCCATAGAATTTGTCGAATTGCGTCATCTACACTATCCTCTCTTGGTGAGAAGGACTCGTCAACCCATGCTGATTGTTGCTGTCAGTGATCAATTGTTTCAAATTTGTAGCATTCAGCTTCCGACGAGAGATATTATGTACAGCTCTCTGAATAAGGTTTATGCATTTCGTTTGTTGTATCTCTAGCTCTACACTTTCATCGTGTACATGAAAGTGTATTTTTCGCTGGAGTATAATCAAATATATCTCCAACCATGCTAAGAAAAGTATGATCAAAGATGATCTAGGAATATTTCCATCTTTGGGGACACTCCATATCAAGGATCGTGGAGTCCACCTTGTATTATTTCCCTAGATGTCATGGATAACGTACCTTAACATTCCCTTAGGTCTCTTAACAGATCAGTCTGAAAATTATAGAAGTGCTCTCGATTTCCTAGGAGGGCCTAAACCTAGATATAGGATGGAATATAATAACATATTGATAGTGGGTCGAGTGTGTGCAAAAGATGTGATAGATATCTGACAAGTGATGAATTGGGCAGCCAATTCTCTCTTCTTCCTTGGAATCTCATTTCTGATCGTACAAGTAGTGCTTATGGATAAGCCATGGTTTACAATTCTTGTGTTCTTCTTCATGATAGTACTAACATGTGTGCATCTCGTCTTTAGACACTTCTTGAATGTAGGAACCATATCCACTAATTGATGGAAAGGGATCTCAACTTTGACATTCTCACAGCACATCCTTTCCATATCCAAGGCCTCTTTATCATTTCTTTTTCAGATTTTTTATTCTTTCCCTTTAACAAGGTCTCAGGGAAAGGGATTATTAGGGGCTCAAGTATAAAATAAAAACATCTTCATCTGAGCTTATATTGAGTTCAAAATGTTTTATACAAGACTCAGACTGTGACTAGGACTTTGTATAGTACTCGACTGAAATACAGGAAAAGGAACTAAAACTACTAGAAAAATTGTTGGTGTTGTATCTGTGGAAGTCTTCTCATCTCTCAAAGATTCACTGCTTGTGATCAGCTTCGGTGTCTCTTTATTCATCTTATTGGATTTTTATTTTTTTTATTTTTTTGATTTTTGGGGATTTGAATCCCCATGGTAATCTTGAAGGTGGTGATGCTACTGTTGAGGATTCTAGTGATGATCCTCCTTTGAGCTCTCCACAGGGGCGAGCTTATCGGTATCCTTCGCTCCTCTCCAACGTTCCATATTAGGGGTCTGCACGATCATACCACTCATGAGAGTAATATGGTGAATACCATGCGATAGAATCTCATCATGTTATTCAATAAAATCAAAATAGTATACTTGATCCTTCTGGCAGCTCTGTCCTTGGTTCAAGTTATTAGGTTAACCTGAGTCTATGTTGGGATGGAGGTCCTGGTGGCATCGAACTCATATCGCCAATGTGATAGCTAACTAATATATTCTCTCTAATCCAGCTGCTCATTAAGTATGAGTTTGAGTTCATCTATGACCCTCCGAAGATCAGATGGGCCATAAGATGCTGCATCGTGATCCTACATCTAGGGAGGCTACTGCTGAACCTGATGGGATTTATTAGGTCCCTGATGGACTTGTTGACAGTGCTGTCTCTATCGAGGGGGGTGTTGCTGCCCTGATGACCTGATTGATGTTTTTTGGGGGACTAACAGTACTGAGACAGAGGGGGTATTGGGTATGTTGTGGGTATCGAGGGCGCTGCTGTGGTTGTCGCTAGGTGGAGTTGGGATCACTGGTATACCAGATCCCATTCACCTCCCACACCTATGGAGGTTACTCCATGATTGTCTCGATGGTCATCTCTGTGAAGTGTCTGTTGTGATCTCAGGCTAACCCTGACCCACAAGCTATGAGGCCCCTGCACGAGCTGCTCCTGAATGTGGTGCACTCTATAGATGGGAGTAGGGGGAGCAGATGGGGCAAGTACCTTGATCATAGACACCTTCTCAACTAACTCTTCCATTTCTCTAGGTAGCTTTGCAAGGTTCTCCCACTCGACGAGCTTGTGTATCACACTCACCTTCTTCTCAATCCAGTCAACCTTGGTTAATGTGTCACTGATTATCCTTGTCTTGGGGAGTAGGTCATTCTACAGATCGATGACATCTGATCTTCCCACCTCCTGATGTATGCGAGAGGGAGGTGGCTTATTGTAAGCCCTGACGGTGGATCTGGTGTAGCTGGTCTCTACCATTTTCTTTAAGATCATCCAAACTGTGTTAGCTCCTATGTTTATATAGATGCCTCCACTGGTAGCTGATAACTGTCCCGCACCCAATGTTAATTCAAGAAAATTAATTGTCCAAATTAATTAGATGTCGTTCGTTGCAGTCGGATACGAGAGGCTAATCAAAAACCACTATTAATTAATGTCAAGTTAATTTCAAGCGATAGATTTTTTTACTTGGTGGAATTCCAAGGTCGAACTCAGGGAGGCATCTATCTCCTTAGGTAAATTTTAGTAAAAATCAAGTGTTGGATTTTCTGGGATTTAATTTTTTTTGTTCTTTTTCAATTTCTATGCAAGACACATTCAACCAGCAAACCAATTTGAAGTTAATTCAATTAAGGTGGCAAATGGAATCCAAAAATTCTAAAAATTGGCCAGATGATTATTTATGATAAAAATGATCTACCCTAATTTTTTTGGAATTTTTAGACACTAAATGAATTTACTGTGATATAAACATGCAGACATGGTGATTTTCACTAATTAATTTTTGATAAAAAAACAAATTGCAATTTTTCAGGAGATAAAATTATCCTAGATAGCTCTAATGATAAGGAATCCAGGAAAATTGACAAATCTTAATTTCAATGTGAAATGAATTTACTAAAATTAAAATAAGAAATTCACTAAACAATTTATTCATGCTTCGACATGCGTGCAAATAACATGAAAATTTTATGCAATGTTAAGTTCACTGTCCTAGAGCTACTGTGAATTTTTGAGGATTTTTGGAATCACAGGAAATTAACTAGAAATTAAAAGTTGTCACTGGGACAATATTCCACAAATCAACCAATTAATTCATTTAAAAATCTATTGTAATTACAGAAATATGACATGTGGCACAATAGATAGAGGACAAATTTCTCAACAAAATGCAACTTTTGGAATTTAAAAATGATGTAAAATGCAACCTATGGATGCATGCAAAAACAGGGGTGTAAATGCAATACAAGAAAATAAAATTACATAAAGCAAATATGCTGATAGGGACTTAAATGCAATTACCTATAATGCTGGGGACTGGTGTGCAAATTCTCCACAAGGCACGTGCTCCTCACGTGTGGTCTGCTTCACAGGGACCTCTTTGCAAATATGAAAAGTCCTGACGGCCTCTGTGTAAAATTCCCAGGCCGCACGTGCTCCTCACGTGGGCGGCCTAGGCTCGGATGGCTGCAGAGGCTCGGGGCTCGGCTCGGGCGCTTCTGGAGGTCTAGAGTGAGGCTCGGGCGGTCAGAGCCTAGGCTCGGGGAAGAGGCTCGGACCAGGGCTGCGTGGCGCGCTGTGGACCCTTGGATTAAGCTCGATCCAATGGATGGCGGTGAAGACTCGTGGCGAGATCTCAGGCCGTTAGATCTAAGTTGATCCGACGGCTCCTGGCTCACGATGGAGAGGGCGACGTGGCTGACTGACGGCCGCTGGATCAGATGGTATATCCAACGGCTCTCGGCTGCTGCAGGGGGGGGACGCGTGGCTCACTAGGCGTTGTTAGATCTAAAGGGATCCAACGACTCCTGTGAAGCTCGGCTGAGAGGCGACGTGGCACGATGACACCCGTTCGATCGAGGTGATCGAACGACAGCTGGACTTCTCCTCCGATGGTCCTCCGCCGCCTGCGGAGGAGATGGCGGGGCTCCGGCGAAGCGGCCTTTGCTCCGTCAGTCCTTCATCGTGTCGATGAAGCTCTCCGACTTGTCGGAGCTATCTCAGTAGACTCGTGGCGATGCGACGAAGGCGACGGTGATCCCAGGAGTTGGAGAAGGCCGTCGGAGGCTGACGGCGACGAAGCTCGAAGACGACTCCGGCGAAGCTCCGACCAGTGATCAGATGGGCACCTGCAAGCGTTAGAGAAAGAGCCGAAGCTCGTGCGTGCAATCGTGGAGATGGGTGGATGGTTGGCGAGGCCTAAGGTGGAGGGAGTTGATCGGGCGATGTTGCTCCAGCCAAGTGGCGGAGCTGGAGATCGATGTACGGTGCGATGCGTCGTCGTCGAGCGTAAAGGTGACCGCGAAGATGGGAGCTCCGACGCGGAGCTCGGCGGAATGAAATAGAGTCGAGAAGGTGACCGCAGGCGACGAATAAAAAGCGAGAAAAACAAAGAAGAAATGAGATGAAGATCAAGAAGGGATGGAGGCGTTCACCTGGGGATTGGAGCTCGTCTTTGAGTTCCAGGTCTCCGCTCGAAGGGGCGGTGGGTCCCTGAGCTTAAGCAGCTACACGGAGGGTGGCTGCGACACGGCGGAGGTTGCCGTGGATCTCGCCGGAGAAGACGCCTGTCTTCGCTCGAAGAGATGGCCAATTGCTGTCACCAATCGAGAGCTCTGAGCTCGGGGGTTTCTCCTGTAATGGTGGATGGGTGCGACGATGGCTGGTGGGGGAGTATTAAAAGGTCGAAGGTCTCAGCCATGCTGACGATGGAGCGATGTTTAAGGAGTTCGTGGGAGAGAGCTGGAGGTCGACGTGGGTGATGGAGTAGCTGGAGAGGATAAGGGATGAGTGGGGGTCATCGTGGAGGTGGTGGTGGTCATCTACGGTGGTAGGGGCGCTGCCAAGAATAGGAAGGGGGTGCCCCTCCCGCAAGGCAGAGAACGTGGGAGAGAGGGGCTCCCGAGGTGGAAGACGAAGTCTCCACCGTTGGATCTTGTGATCCAACGGGATCCAACGGTGGTGATCAAGGCGGAGAGTAGCGGCTGGATGAAGATCTAGATGTGGTGATCTAAGGGCGTAGCGAGCGCCACGTGGTGCGCTAAGGGCTCGGCACTGATGGATGGCTAAGATGGGAGTCGGGTGTTTAATCGAGCGGTTCAGGTGCCTGCGGGGCTAACGGCGCCGATGAAGCGACAGGAGTGCGATCTGATGGCGCGGAATGAGCCACGTGGCATGCTGAGAAAGAGGCACGATTGGGCGATGGAGATGAAATCAAGGAATTCATCGGACAGTTGATGGTTACTGCGGAATTAGCGGCTGAGATGGATAGATGAAGGCGCTATCGAAGGGTACACACGCTGCCACGTGGCATGATGAGATTAAAGCGCCAATGAGCGGATCAGATTAAAGGCTAAGGTAGATCAGACGGCTGGAAATCAAAGTGCGCGTGGAGAAGGCTTGGCCGCTGGATTATGAAGGTCATCCAACGGCTGTAGCTGCGGGCGGATGAGGCAAGGGCAGCGGGCTACGTGGCGCAACCAGAGGGCGCCACGTGGCCTGCTGTGATTGGGTGAGAAGAAAATTTAGTGTAGAGAGAGAAGGGGACCGAATTTGGAAAAACTCAAAACATGAAAGTTGTAGATCTTGATGAGATCTACAAGTTTTCATGTTGACCAAAGACGGAGATGAGGTCAAATATGATACAAAAAATACAAAGATACAATTTATACATATATGTAGTATACAAAGTGGCCCAAAAACTCAACTTCTTCATACAAGCTCCAAACTTGATGAAATTGGTCTCATTTGAAAGGTCTTTTAATGTGTATTATTCGAAGAGTGAGTAGACCTATTTCGGAGTTTGTATGAGGGACTTATGTGTATTTTCTGATCCAGGGATTCTAGGGCTTTGTTGGCTATTTTACAAGGGGTTTTGGCTTCTTATTTAAATGCAAATGGACTGCTAAAATGCATGTATAATGTATGTATGCATGAATGCTATTTATGCATTATAAAGGGAAATATGCCTCTATTTACTCAAGGACAAGGCTCTATTTTTGACTTTTGAAGTGATGAATCACAGATTCATCAACCCCCTATACTTAAACTTGCTCGTCCCCGAGCAACTAAATGAAATGCAAGAGTGAAATGATTTTGGGTTCCATACCAAGGTCATGAACAAAAGTTAAAAATGGAGCTTGACTCGACCTTTGGATTAGTTGTGTGGCGGAACCTTATTTGGACCTGAACTTAAGACCTAACAGACTTCAAGTTCCACAAGTCTTCTATTCAAGACTCCTCAATAGTCAGGTCAGAACAAATCCTCAAACGCAAATTTCTGATGTCTATGATTCTTACTTGTACTGTGTAAGTGAGGTATAGCTCTCCACATCAGAAATGGCTCGGAAGCAGCCTCCTCTAACAAGGTAACTCAATAACCCAGTCCAGTAACTCTTTCCTCGAGGAGCGGGGTATTCCCTTCTAAGTTCAAGTGCAACCAACTCAAGAGGAGGGGGTAGAGAAAAGAATGGACGGTGGCCAGTGTAGCCACCTATTCCGGGATGCTTGACCAGTGTAGCCAAGTCATCCAGCTGCATTTTCTTTGCTAATATACATACTCCGACAGGTATTATATTTTTTTTACTTGGACCTGTCTGATTTTTTTGGAGTTTTTGCTTTTTTTTCAAACTCATACAAGGTGCAGCATGTACATCAAGAGTTGTTCCTCTTGAGTCAGTAGACTATCCCTCTTTTGAAGCATTATTGCAACCCACAGCATCCCGTCCTTAGATGTCAACACCACCAGACTAGGTTGAGATGCACTACCCTCCCTAGAGGAGGACGGATGTTTCCACCCGTGTGCTACTCCAAGCTAAAGGATTCCACCTCCTCACCACCTCATCAATGAAGAGCTACGTGCATAGTGCTTGTCCAAGTTAGGTCACTGTCTATAAGAATCATGCGTATGCACGAGATATTCTACTTAGACTAATCAAGATGACATGTGAACATAGACTTGTGGACTCAAGGAATTAAGTCACTTGACCTGAGAAATCTTAACTCCAGTTCCTATAAGGTTCCTCTGAAATTAGGTGGATTAAGATCAAATCAAGTCCATCCTCAATATCTACTCATAACTTGGTTCAGAACCCACTAGCTTTTCACTTTGCATATGCAAGATATGCTGATGAGATGTGGATGACATGCTATGAAAATGCAAGAATCTTTTTTTTCTGATGCAGAGATGATATGCAAGATTAAATAAGAAGCCTGTATTAATTTTTTTTCAGAACTTTGTTATACCTCCTATGTACAACAATTTACAAGAGTTTATAAGTGTTATACAAGTGTTATACAATAAATATACAAGTATACATGTATTTTAATTTTTTATTTTCTTCAATTTTTACCCACCCGTAATTATTGTAAAATATATACAAAAATACGCGAAAAATACGCGAAAGTACGAGCTATGGGTAAAGTATATATGTAATATATACACGCCCCCCTATACTTAGCGTGTGCTATGTCCTCAGAGCACGAAAGCGACTAAAAAGACATGGCTCGGGCTAAGCGTAGGAGAGCTAAAATAACAAAAAGTCTAGAAGTCGTCCTGCCCCCCTATACTTAGGCTCTGGCAGCCTAAGTGTAGAAGAAGGTCAAAAAGTGGGGCGGACGAGGTTAAGGAGAGAAGTGGATGTATATGCAGTGCGGGCATCGGTCCCCCCTATACTTAGGCTCAGGTCAGCCTAAGTATAGGATGGAAGTAGGTAAGAGGACCAATGTGATCTGGAGAATGTACAAAGAACCGACTCGAGTGACTCCTCCCCCCTATACTTAGGATCTGGTCATCCTAAGTATAGTCCAAGATAGTGGTTCGATGATGTGGGGATGGGTTACTAGAGTCGCGGGGGAAAAGGATAGGATGTACAAGACTGATGGCAAACACAAATGAGTCGGTGTGAATCTTTCAAGATGCTGTTGATGGCTGGAGCTCACTGCTGCAAGGTCTCATACGCGGCTCGAGGTGTATCTGCTGTATCTGTCTCGCTCATGAATACAATCTCCTCAACATGGACTAACTGCTCATTGGATTCGACGAAGTGCTTCAACAGCTATCCATTCACTAGGAATGTCAATGCGTCATCTGCGAGATCTGAGATCTCGACACATCCACTATCATGCACCGTACGGACGACAAATGGGCCCGTCCACTTAGACTTCAACTTGCCTTGGAACATCTTCAGCCTAGCATTGAACAACCATACCTTCTGTCCAGGAACAAAGGTCTTTCGTCTGATATATCTATCATGCCAACACTTCACCTTGTCCTTGTACACCAAACTGTTGTCATATGCTCGATTTCTGACTTCCACAAGCTCATTCAGATCCATGTCTCTTTGCTTCTGCCCAAGGTGCGTGTTCCAATTGACCTTCTTAATTGCCCATTCTGATTTGTGCACTAACTCTGCGGGCAAATGGCACGGCATTCCGAATACCATTCGGAATGGGGAGGTGCCCAACGGTGTCTTGTAAGCCGTCCTATATGCCCAGAGGACTTGATCCAAGATCTGAGACCAGTCCTTCCTGTCCGGGCAGACAAGCTTTTGCAATATGGTTTTCACCTCCCTATTCGACACCTCAGCCATACCATTGGTTTGTGGGTGGTAAGGACTCGCGACACGGTGTTCGATGCCGTAGTCCTTCAGGAGTTTCTTCACCTCCCGATTCACAAAGTGGCTACCCCCGTCTGATATCATCATTTTGGGGATCCCGAACCTAGAGATGATGTGCTCTCTAATGAATTTACAGACAGTGCTGCTGTCTGCGGCTCGGGTCGGGATAGCCTCCACCCATCTGGATAGATAATCCACCGCAAGAAGGATATATTCGAACTCGTGGCTGACAGGGAATGGGCCCATGAAATCAATGCCCCAGGCGTCAAAGACATCACAAATGATGACCGGCTGCATTTGCATCTCATCCTTTGAACCGATGGTTCCTCCCATTCTCTGGCATACTGAGCACGACTTCACGAAGGCGGTGGCATCGCGAAATAGAGTCGGCCACTAGAAGCCACACTGAAGTACCTTCCATGCGGTCCTCTTCCTGGAGTGGTGTCCTCCTGCCTCTAAGCTGTGGCATAAAGAAAGGACACTCTGGTATTCCTCCTGAGGAATACATCGTCTCCAGACACAATCCGGTCCTTCAAAGAAAAGGATCGGATCCTCCCAATGGTAATGTCTAGCGTCCGACTTTAGTCGGTCGATTTGGCTCTTGGGCCAATCTTCGGGAACTTTCTTGGAGACAAGATAATTCACGATATTGGCGTACCATGGGAGTGAGTCGATAACAAAAATCGACTCGTCAGGGAAGGAGTCTCGAATTGGTGAAACCTCAAAAGTATTAAGATCTTCGAGACGAGAAATATGATCGGCCACTACATTTTTCTTTCCAGGTTTATCACGGATGTCCAAATCAAACTCCTGGATAAGTAAAACTTCTTCTCCATAAAGTACCGTAGTGCTGTATGGTCAGTGAACACAGTTACCTTGGATCCGATTAGGTGAGATCTGAATTTGTCCAAGGCAAACACTACCGCAAGCATTTCCTTCTCCGTAACTGTATAGTTACGCTGAGCAGTATCAAGCACTTTGATTGCGTAGTGAATTGCAAACGGGACGCCATCTCTTCTTTGTCCCAACACAGCCCCAAAAACATAATCTGAGGCGTCCATCATGATCTCAAAAGGTAGAGACCAATCTGGGGCTTGTAGGATGGGTGCGTCCATAATCATTCCTTGCAAAAGCTTAAAGGCCTCAAGACATTTGTGATCAACAACAAACTCCATGTCTTTGCCTAAAAGCTCAGTTAGCGGTCGGGCAATCTTAGAAAAATCCTTAATGAATCTCCGATAAAATCCAACATGCCCGAGGAACGACTGCAACTGCTTTACGTTGGTTGGTGGCTGGAGTCATCTGATCACATCCACCTTGGCAGGGTCAACCTCCATTCCTCTCTTGGAGATGACGTGCCCCAACACTATGCCCTCTATCACCATGAAGTGACTTTTCTCCCAGGAGAGCACCGGATTAACCTCACAACATCTTTTGAGGACTCGGTCCAGATTCCTAAGACAAGAATCGAAGGAATCGCCGTGGACCGAGAAGTCATCCATGAAAACTTCCAAGAATTCGCCGACCATTTCGGCGAATACAGCAATCATGCACCTTTGGAAAGTACCTAGAGCATTGCATAACCCAAAAGGCATGCGCCTGAAAGCATAGGTACCAAAGGGGCATGTAAACGTGGTCTTTTCCTGGTCCTCCGGAGCTATGGCTACTTGATTGTAGCCCGAGAACCCATCTAAGAAGCAGAAGAACTCTTTCCCCGCTAGTCTCTCTAAGATCTGATCAATGAACGGTAGGGGGAAATGATCCTTCTTCGTCGCAGCATTCAAGCGTCTGTAATCCACACAGACACGCCACGATGTGGGCACTCTCGTCACGATCTCCTCTCCGTCCTCATTGGTGGTCGTCTGAATTCCCGACTTTTTCGGGACAACATGAATTGGGGCCACCCACTTAGAGTCGGAGATTGGGTAAATGAAACCCGCGTTGCACCATTTTTCTATCTCCTTCTTCTTGACCTCTCGTAAATTTGGATTCAACTGACGTTGGAATTCACGAGAGGGTTTGGCTTCATTCTCCAAGTAAATATGGTGCGAACACAGAGCGGGATTTATCCCGTGGAGATCGGAAATGCTCCAGCCTATCGCCTTGCGGTTTTTCTCTAGGATCTCTAGCAAGCGAGATTCCTGCTCCTCGGTCAATCGCGAACTGATGATGACCGGAAATTTCCTATCTTGACCTGCAAGGAAGGCATATTTTAAGGTTGTGGGTAAGGGTTTGAGCTCAGGAATAGTGTGATCGTCTAAGAAATCTGGCTCAATCTGATCTGGTTCAGTGTTGGAAGTGGCTGGATCGTTCTCTGTGATGGCTGCCACCAAGTTCGGCTCTGGAGTCGGATCGTCAAAGGTCTCCATACAATCGGCAAACGCCTCATCCGAATCGTCATCCTCATCTTCCGTTTGTCCTAGAGATGTAAGGACTGACCGGCCCAACTGCGCCTCTACGTCATTGAAGATGTAGGGCGATGCAGGCTCAGAGCTGTACCCGTTCCTGAGGATCTCGCAGACTGACTCATGCACTGGATCATCTTCGGAGGAGATGGACACATCGGTGCTGGCTTAGTTCTGTCTCCATGGCCCAACTAAGTCTACATGCTCGCAGTCTGTTCCGGTAGAAGAGTACTCGGTGCTGGATTCTGAATCCAGTCTCTGCCATCTGGTCTGCTTCAATTCAGGCTCCTCATCTCCGCCTGGAGTTTGAAACCGAATCTTCCCGATCTTATAGTCAAATAAGGCCCCTGCTGTTCTGAGGAAGGGCCTACCTAGAATGATCTGAGAATCTCTCCAATTACGAGGGGTTTCCATATCCAGGACAGTGAAGTCCACCATGTATTCTTGCCCCTCGACTTTGATCACAATGTTCCTTAACTCTCCTTGGGACCTCTTGGTTGATTTATCAGCAAACTGTAGAAGAGCTCTAGATTTCCTAAGAGGTCCGAGATTAAGCCGCTCATAGAGGGCTGTGGGCATTAGATTGATTGAGGAACCATTGTCCAGGAGAGTGCGTGCAAACGTGATGTCATCAACATGACTCACTACATAATGTGCACCCATGTCTCTTCGTTTCCTTGGAAATGAGTTTTTAATTGCACAAGTCATGGCTACAGATAAAACGTGTTTCTCAACATGGCTTTTGGTCTTCCTGCTAACCCTAGTAGGTGTGCATCTCACCTTAAGTTATTTTTGGAATGCAGGGGTCATTTCCACGAACTTGTCAAAGGGGATTGTGACCTTGATGTGTTTATTGCAGAACTCTGCCATCTCAGGGTCATCTTTTTGGATTTTTTTGGTTTTCTTCTTTCCACCCTTGAGAGCTCGGGGGAAAGGGATTATTGACTCCAACTCATGTTCGGAAACTGAAAGATTCTCATTAAGATCAGGAACTGAGTTATTTACATGACTCTGACTCTGAAACAAACTAGGACTCTGACTCTGACTGAAAGGAAAATGCTGAGGCGAAACCGGTGATGCTTCTTCCGCGACTGCTGGATGATCCTCCTCAGATGGAGGTGCGGGCTCTTCATCGGTTTCGTCGGACTCCATGCAGATGCGAGAATGCTGCTTCGAGGACTCAGATGTCCTCTTCTTCTGCCGGCGGTGGTGGTGGTGATGCTCCTCCTCTTCTTCCTCTAAGTTCTCCTCAGATAGAGTCTCGGAGGCTCCTTCCTTCTGTGCCCGTGCCCGATCAGGTATGGTCACGGTCCTTCCGCTCCTGAGGGACATTTGATTTACATTATCGTACGAAAGGATCTCATGTTCAGATAAATAATTATCTGAATAATATACCTGATCTCGAGGTCGGTTCTGGCCATGATGTAAGCTGGTCGGGTTGGCCTAAACCTGTGAGGGAATTGGGGTCTTTGGCACCATCTGTTGGTCCTGGGTACGAGAGACCTGATTGATATTGGTTCTCATGTCCCCGACAACGGTGCCATTTTGATAACCGTCCCGCACCTTAAGTTAATTTGAGCAAATTAATTGTCCAAATTAATTAGATGTTGTTCGTTGCAGTCGGATACGAGAGGCTAATAAAAAACCACTATTAATTAATGTCAAGTTAATTTCAAGCGGCAGATTTTTTTACTTGGTGGAATTCCAAGGTCGAACTCAGGGAGGCATCTGTTGGACCCTATCAAACACGGTCTGGATTGCCAAGGTGAGAGACTCCAATTCGGTGGGCTGGGCTTGCTGCTGTGCGGACGAGGTTCCGTAGTGGCCCTGCTGGCCATGCCGATACTGCTGCTGCTGGTGGGACAGTGCTGGGCCCTGCTGATATGTGCGTTGCTGCTGCTGAGGATGGTACGCTTGCTCTGGCCTGGACTGAAAGCGCGGTGCGGGAACGGAGCTGGTTGCTTGGTAAGCTGGGGAAGGTCGGTGAGGCTGCCCATTCCCCATCCCCGACTGTCTACTGATGGGGTCGCGGCTGTACCACAGCCCGTTAATCTCGAACACATGCGGAGGGTCCTCGTATCCGGTCTCTGCCTGTGGGGGTGCATGCTGGTCCTGCTGGGTGTAAGTCTGGTCCTCTACCCAGCCACTGTGAGGCCCCGGTGCCTGCTCCTGCACAAGATGGACTCGATGCACAGGTGGAGGTGGTGCAGAAGGGGCAGGTAGCTTCATCTTGGCTACCTTCTCAGTGAGTTCCTCCACTTACTTCGAGAGACGCGAGAGAGACTCAAGGTCAGTGACCCTCTTGTGGATCTGCTCGACCATGGTTAGCTTGTCGGCAATCATCCCCATGCTGGGGAGGAGGTCCTCGGTCAGATCCGCTACAGTCCTTCGGGTTGTCTCGTTGGATAGGATTGAGGGAGACAACTGATAGGCCCTGGTGGCCTGCGACCTGCCGGTTTCCGCCATCTGCTTCAGGATCTTCCATACAGCGTGCTCGTTTTTGTTCAGATAGCTTCCTCCACAGGCGGCACTGACTAATCCCTGCATCTCTGGGGTTAGACCACAGAACAAGGTCTGGACTAAGATCGCCTTCGAAATGCCGTGGCAGGGGCATTTCTGCACTAAATCATTGAACCTATCCCAAGCGTCATGGAAAGGTTCACTGGGTCCTTGAGCGAAGCTGGCGATCTTCGTTCTCATCTGGTTAGTCCTACTGAGAGGGTAGAACTTTTTCAAGAATAGGTCCTTGAACTGCATCCAGGTAGTACATACCACCCCTAAGTTCTTCAAACAATGAGCAACCTTATCTCCTAAGGCAAAAGGGGTGGCCTTCAGTCGAATATAATCTTGGCCAACATTGGGATGGCTAAGATTGTTGCACACCAGCTCGAAGTCACGGAGGAAAGTGTACGGTTCTTCATTTGTGTTTCCGTTGAACTTCGGAAGCAGACTAAGGAAGTGGGGCTTCAGCTCAAATGCCTGGGCGGGAACTGCTGGTGCTAACCAATTCTGAATCTCGTTCTCCGCCGGGTTGTAGGTATCGACCATTGGTCGGTCGATTCCTCCAGCTACTATAATCTGTCCCATTTGCGCTGTGAGATTTGCATTCTTCTGTTCGGCTTCAGCAAGACGAGCAAGAATCTGTCGTATTTGTTCCTCATCTGGTGGCATCTTTGGCGGCATTTTGTCCTCTAGTCCTGGGTGGGAAATGAGATTGGTGTCAAAGGACAAATCAAGGAAGGGATTACCGAGGCAATGGTCTTCCTCGGTAATCTCGGAGGAGACGAAAGGGTTGGTTTGAGAGTAACCACCCTGGGTGATAGGGAACCAAGACTCAAGAGGGTCATGAATCCTGGGTGGTCCAAGGTGCGCTTGGACCGATGAAGATGAATTACTTGGGGGACTCATAGAGAGATCGGTAAATAACGCGTCGAGTTCGCCCCAGTTGCTCATCTTGATATGTCGAGAAGAAGATAGGATTTTACTCCTACCTGAAGAAAACAATCAATCCAAGACCCTGGTTTCACACTCAACACGGTGAAGGACTCGAAATCGAGTCCAATTAATCTTGTAGTTTTTAAGTGTGATTTTCAAGCAAAAATAGCAAGGATTACGCGGCCTATAGGGAAGTCGTCTCAGAGCCGGATGCGTCTTCCCTGTTTAACCTGTCACCTAAGATACCGCCGGTCCTTCCTTTCTTCGCTCCTATCCCAAGTCGATGGATTTAATGATCACACCCTTATCTACCTGCAAGCAGGCGGAGGCTGACAAGGCTGGAACTTCACCCCGGGGGGTTACTGGCAGCTTGTCGCAAAGTATCGCAATTTTGCCCCTATCTACCTGAGACAGGCGGAGGCTACTTGGTACTAGTCAATGAATCTGAAATTATTCGACTTGTGATATTTGCTAGGATCGGTCAGAACGTGATATGGAAGGCGGGGATTTGGGCTCTGCCTTAAGGTGTTCACACACACTCAAGTACCCTCACTCAGCCTGAAAACAAGGTCGGGGATTAATCTCCCGCAAACAATTTTCAAATTTTATTCTTTTTTTTGGTCAATAATGTTAAGCAGTCCCGATTTTAAGTTAAGTTCTCACTGATTAAGTTGACCACACAGCACGCCTATCGGACAGTCCCAATTTCCGTTTAATTAAATGTGAAAATCAGAGGGGGAAATCGAGAAAAGACAATGCAAGATAAAACAATGATGCGTATGCTGAGTAGAGAATACTTACAGCGATCCCTTCGCTTGGATGCAGGATGCAAAACAGAATTGACATTTTACACTATATGCAAATGCAGATGATAAAATACGCTCCTAGACAGGCAGTTCTATTAGCGAGTGGAGAACAAGTTCAATTTGGCTAGATCTGCGGTCTAAGTGCGTCTTTTAAGTGAGTTGTGTGGTCCTAATGATTACGAGCACAAGCAATTCCTAGATTGGCTCGGGGAGCCGCTAGTGCAAACTAATTTACATTCATCCACACAGCACACGGGACACAGTTCCACTATACTTACACGCGCGAGATCCCAAACGGGAACCGCTGGAAATGATGCGAAAAAGAAATAAAATAAATAAAAAATTACAATGCCTCTCTATTCACTCAATTAAAATGCTCGATCGTCGACGCGTCTTCGACTCCTCGCGTTCCTCGCACAGAAAAAGAGTGAGGTCAGAGAGTGACTCAAAAATAAAAAAAATGCAAAGAAATAAAAGAGAGAAAATAATTACAAGAAAACCGGGGGTCAGACTACCCGGGGAAAGAAAATCAAACACAGAGAATATCACTAAAGAATTAACCTAAGCCGTGCCCCCCGGCAACGACGCCATTTTGATAATCGTCTCGCACCCTATGTTAATTCGAGCAAATTAATTATCCAAATTAATTAGATGTCGTTCGTTGCAGTCGGATACGAGAGGCTAATCAAAAACCACTATTAATTAATGTCAAGTTAATTTCAAGCGGCATATTTTTTTACTTGGTGGAATTCCAAGGTCGAACTCAGGGAGGCATCTGTCTCCTTAGGTAAATTTTAGCAAAAATCAAGTGTTGGATTTTCTGGGAATTATTTTTTTTGTTCTTTATCAATTTCTATGCAAGACACATTCAACCAGCAAGCCAATTTGAAGTTAATTCAATTAAGGTGGCAAATGGAATCCAAAAATTCTAAAAATTGGCCAGATGATTAATTATGATAAAAATGACCTACCCTAATTTTTTTGGAATTTTTAGACACTAAATGAATTTACTGTGAATTAAACATGCAGACAAGGTGATTTTCACTAATTATTTTTGATAAATAACAAATCACAATTTTTTCAGGAGATAAAATTATCCTAGATAGCTCTAATGATAAGAAATCCAGGAAAATTAACAAATCTTAATTTCAATGTGAAATGAATTTACTAAAATTAAAATAAGAAAATCACTAAACAATTTATTCAGGCCTCGACATGCATGCAAATAACATGAAAATTTTATGCAATGTTAAGTTCATTGTCCTAGAGCTACTGTGAATTTTTGAGGATTTTTGGAATCACAGAAAATTAACTAGAAATTAAAAGGTGTCACTGGGCAAAATATTCCACAAATCAATCAATTAATTCATTTAATAATCTACTGTAATTACAAAAATATGACACGTGGCACAATAGATAGAGGACAAATTTCTTAACAAAATGCAACTTTTGAAATTTGAAAATGATGTAAAATGCAACCTAGGGATGCATGCAAACACAGGGGTGTAAATACAATACAAGAAAATAAAATTACATAAAGCAAATATGCTGACAGGGACTTAAATGCAATTACCTATAATGCTGGGGACTGGTGTGCAAATTCTCCACAAGGCACGTGCTCCTCACGTGTGGTCTGCTTCATAGGGACCTCTTTGAAAATATGAAAAGTCCCAAGGGCCTCTGTGTAAAATTCCCAGGCCGCACGTGCTCCTCACATGGGCGGCCTAGGCTCGGATGGCTGCGGAGGCTCAGCGCTCGGCTCGGGCGCTTCTGGAGGTCTGGAGTGAGGCTCGGGCGGTCCGAGCCTAGGCTCGGGGAAGAGGCTCGGACCAGGGTTGCGTGACGCGCTGTGGACCCTTGGATTAAGCTCGATCCAACAGATGGCGGTGAAGACTCGTGGCGAGATCTCAGGCCGTTAGATCTAAGTTGATCCAACGGCTCCTGGCTCACGATGGAGAGGGCGATGTGGCTGACTGACGGTCGCTGGATTAGATGGTATATACAACGTCTCTCGGCTGCTGCGGAGGGGGGGACGCGTGGCTCACTAGGCGCCGTTAGATCTAAAGGGATCCAACGACTCCTGTGAAGCTCGGCTGAGAGGCGACGTGGCACGATGACACCCGTTCGATCGAGGTGATCGAACGGCAACTGGACTTCTCCTCCGATGGTCCTCCGCCGCCTGCGGAGGAGATGGCGGGGCTCCGGCGAAGCGGCCTTTGCTCCGCCAGTCCTTCCTCGTGTCGATGAAGCTCTCCGACTTGTCGGAGCTATCTTAGTAGACTCGTGGCGATGCGGCGAAGGCGACAGTGATCCCAGGAGTTGGAGAAGGCCGTCGGAAGCTGATGGCGACGAAGCTCGAAGACGACTCCGGTGAAGCTCCGACCAGCGATCAGATGGGCACCTGCAAGCGTTAGAGAAAGAGCCGAAGCTCGTGTGTGCAATCGTGGAGATGGGTGGATGGTTGGCGAGGCCTAAGGAGGAGGGAGTTGATCTGGCGACGTTGCTCCGGCCAAGTGGCGGAGCTGGAGATCGATGTACGGTGCGATGCGTCGTCGTCGAGCGTAAAGGTGACCGCGAAGATGGGAGCTCCGACGCGGAGCTTGGCGGAATGAAATAGAGGCGAGAAGGTGACCGTAGGCGGCGATTAAAAAGTGAGAAAAACGAAGAAGAAATGAGATGAAGATCAAGAAGGGATGGAGGCATTCACCTGAGGATTGGAGCTCGTCTTTGAGTTCCAAGTCTTCGCTCGAAGGGGCGGTGGGTCCCTGAGCTCAAGCAGCTACGTGGAGGGTGGCTGCGACACGGCGGAGGGTGCCGTGGATCTCGCCGGAGAAGACGCCTGTCTTCGCTCAAAGAGATGGCCAATTGTTGTCACCAATCGAGAGCTCTGAGCTCGGGGGTTTCTCCTGTAATGGCGGATGGGTGCGACGATGGCTGGTGGGGGAGTATTTAAAGGTCGAAGGTCTCGGCCATGCTGACGATGGAGCGATGTTTAAGGAGTTCGTGGGAGAGAGCTGGAGGTCGACGTGGGTGATGGAGTAGCTGGCGAAGATAAGGGATGAGTGGGGGTCATCGTGGAGGTGGTGGTGGTCGTCTACGGTGGTAGCGGCGCTGTCAAGAATAGGAAGGGGGTGCCCCTCCCGCAACGCAGAGAACGTGGGAGAGAGGGGCTCCCGAGGTGGAAGACGATCTCCACCGTTGGATCTTGTGATCCAACGGTGGTGATCAAGGTGGAGAGTAGCGGCTGGATGAAGATCTAGATGTGGTGATCTAAGGGCGTAGCGAGCGCCACATAGTGCGCTAAGGGCTCAGCGCTGATGGATGGATAAGATGGGAGTCGGGTGTTTAATCGAGCGGTTCAGGTGCCTGCGGGGCTAACGGCTCCGATGAAGCGACAGGAGCGCGATCTGATGGCGCGGAATGCGCCACGTGGCATGCTTAGAAAGAGGCGCGAATGGGCGATGGAGATGACATCAAGGAATTCATCAGACGGTTGATGGTTACTGCGGAATTAGCGGCTGAGATGGATAGATGAAGGCGCTATCGAAGGGTGCACATGCTGCCACGTGGCGTGATGAGATTAAAGCGCCAATGAGCGGATTAGATTAAAGGCTAAGGTAGATCAGACGACTGGAAATCAAAGTGTGCGTGGAGAAGGCTTGGCCGTTGGATTATGAAGGTCATCCAACGGTTGTAGCTGCGGGCGGATGAGGCAAGGGTAGCGGGCTACGTGGCGCAACCAGAGGGCGCCACGTGGCCTGCTGTGATTGGGTGAGAAGAAAATTTAGTGTAGAGAGAGAAGGGGACCGAATTTGGAAAAACTCAAAACATGAAAGTTGTAGATCTTGATGAGATCTACAAGTTTCATGTTGACCAAAGACGGAGATGAGGTCAAATATGATACAAAAAATATAAAGATACAATTTATACATATATGTAGTATACAAAGTGGCCCAAAAACCCAACTTCTTCATACGAGCTCCAAACTTGATGAAATTGGTCTCATTTGAAAGGTCTTTTAATGTGTATTATTTGAAGAGTGAGTAGACCTATTTCAGAGTTTGTATGAGGGACTTATGTGTATTTTCTGATCAAGGGATTCTAGGGCTTTGTTGGCTATTTTACAAGGGGTTTTGGCTTCTTATTTAAATGCAAATGGACTGCTAAAATGCATGTATTATGTATGTATGCATGAATGCTATTTATGCATTATAAAGGGAAATATGCCTCTATTTACTCGGGGACAAGGCTCTATTTTTGACATTTGAAGTGATGAATCACAGATTCATCAGCAACACTCACTAAACCTTGAACCTCGAGAGTCAAAGCACTATACAAATTCTAGACCAAGATCGGCTTCTTTATATCATGGCACTTACACTTCTGGATTAGCTCCTTTAATCTTCTCCATGCCTCATTGAAAGGCTCATGGGAGATCTGTATGAAGCTTGATATCTGCGATATCATCTCATTATTCTACTCATGGAGTTGAACTTCTTGAGAACTAGGTCCTTCAATGTTGCCCGTATAGTGATACCTTCCCCTAATTATTAAGAGCTTTATTTTCTATATCGAATGGGAAGGCCCTAAGACGGATGTAGTCTTCAGAAACACCGTGCCATCTTAGGTTGTCACAAACCAACTCAAACTTTTGTAGGAACATGTACAATTCATCTATTGCATTGCCATAGAATTTTGGCAGGAGTGTTAGAAAATGATGCTTTATCTCCCCAGCATTGGGTGGTATGACTGGCCGAAGCCATTTCTCATCCTTTGATGAACTGAGATTGCAAGAATCCCTCATTGATTCCCCCTCTTGTCCGTTTTGTACTCCATTCCTCATCTGATCAAGTGATGAATCCAATATTCATTAACATTATGTCTGGATTTTATCCTAAAATGCTTAATAAATACATGTAAATATCCATTAACTTCTATCTTTTATCAAAACCTCATTCAAGAATAAGAATTCACTTTTACGCATCTAAATCATGTAAATAAGTAAAAGAATAAAAATAGAGAAAATAAAAGAAGACAGATTGTAGATATGTATATATATGTATAATATGATTTATAAAATATAAATAATACTGAAAGATATATTTATATAACCAAATCCCCGAGACCAAGTCAGCATGGATTGGTCGACAAACAAATAAGTAGGGGGAGATAAGGAAAGAAAACCATAAAAATAATTAATCATTCACTTCACACACTCTTCACTATTTATCAAATAATTATCAAATCTTCATTGGTTTTTATTCATATGTATATATTTTTCCCCAAACTTTTTTCCTAATTATTTCTAATAATGTATAAAAATATAAAACGTTAAAAATAATACCTTGAAAATATGCCAACAAATCGAACTTTTAAATTGTCCGATTCTCAACTTCAAAACATCATAACATTCTCATACGAACTCCAATTTCACTTTACTCACCTTTAAAGTTCATAAAATAATATATTTTAATTAATGGATGATTTCACTAAAATCGGAGTCTGTTTGCATAAAGTCATTTTTTGGACCTAATGATGAATGGGCTTCTAGGCTATTTATTTTCTAGAGATCACATTATTTATAGTTTTAATGATTTTATAATTTTTATTTATTGTCTTGATCTTGTATTTTAATCATGATTTACTTCAGAGTTTTTTTGATACTATTTAGTATTTTAAATAAATCAAACACCCTATTTTTATAGATGAAATTGAACTACATATGGTATATCTCTAATTATTAATAAATTTAAATCAATTCACTAATATATGTAAAAACTCACATACACTATATTTATTATTCTAATAAGTAATAAAATATAAAAAAATCATATGTTACTTTTAAATTATTGAATTATTAAACTAAAATACAATATATATTTATCAAGTATTATTTATACATATTTAGTAGTATAATATTTATATTTTTTGAAATATTTATTATTTATCAAAATAAATTATCTTATAATTTGGATAATTTAATTGTGTACACTTTACATTTTTTACATTTTTCAAAATAACCTCGTGAGGTGTTTAATATCTATTTTACAAAACAATTATGGTTTAAAATTTTGTGGTGTTGACACGTGTCAGCACAGCATTTATCTTCCCCAAGAATTTGTTCCAGCAGTCTGCTCTACGTGGTAACGACCCCACCTTCGTCAATTTCTACAACCTTATATCTGCACCTAAAAAATATTCTAAACCGTAGATTTGCTCGATCAAATCATCCACCATATGTGCCTGATCTTCATTTTGTTTAAACAACCTTCCATTTTTCCTAAAAAAAGCACCAAATTGGCGTTAAACAACAACTCCCACCAGGTTCAGTTCCAACAGAACAATCTCCCCATCTTCCAAGTTTTGTAGGGGCTCCTCGGGTGACAGAAGATGGAGATCTTCATTTTGCGTGGAAGAGGGATGATAGGAGAGGAGTCCAAGGTGCTTTGCTTGCCTTGAATTGCCGTAGTTTGATCGGCGTTGAGCCCTGAACATTGTCAGTTCGATGGTGATGACATAAAGGTCATATACCTTCCTCTTTCCCAGGTGACTCCCTTCATCAGTTTCTTGTGTTTTTAATAACTTTTTAGTGTAGTTGATCACCCATCTTAGTACTCATTACCCCATAGATTAGATATATCACAAAAACCCTTCGAATCATGTCAAATTCCAAACAAAATTTAAAGATTTTTGTGGCTTGTTCTGAACTCTTACGTGTGGCTTCTTTATCTCAATTTTTAGACCGATTCAAAGGCAAATCGAGCCTCAATTTTTCTTTGTAGGTACTTGCGAGAGGGTTGAGAATCGAAATCCTATCTTTTTGATTTGTTTCGTGGAGCAAATGATTTTCAAAATTTGGGGATGAACAACCCAAGAGCAACAAGAATGAGAGGCATCTCCAGAAGCTATAGCCTCTTGCCACATGTCACAAATCAATGACCCATCTCGGAGGTTCTCATCTAATCTCAGCCGCATGATGATGAAGGGGTAGAACAATGGCATACTAAACCCATCCAACTTCCAGAATTCAGCCTAGAGCAGAAAAAATTCGAGTTTTCACGTAGGTCCCTACACAGGGACCTAACTGCAAGAATTCTTATTTTCTTCACATTTCAGTCCCTGATCAAGGGCTGGTTTGCAGAGACGTTCATTCTTTTATTTGCAATTATACCCCTGTACTATGTGGACTATTTGATACACAACTACCCTAAGGAGGTTTTGTTACATTTTCAAGGTTTTTCATTGTGTATTTGATTTGATTTTTCAAACTTCCCATCCATTCTGAGTTTTGTTTGAGTTTTCCGTTCGATCCAGTTGCTCAAGGTCTTCGTGGATCTACTATATAGTATCATTCTGCATATTTTTTCACTTTACACTATATTGTAGGTCTCCATTGTTTTGAAAAATATCACTTTGAAAAGTAAATAGAAATTGGAAAGATAAAAATCAAATAAAAATCACAAAACTAAAACCGATAAAAAGAGTTTCTTGCTTTCTCGCTTTCTTCAAGGAGAAATAAAAATCACAAAAATATTCTTTTCCTCAAAAACCATAGTATATATATTCTGCCTCATTGTGTTTCACCCAGGCACACTTTCGTGGATAAATAAATAGTATAGATAAAATAGGAGAGAGCCTGCTTCTATTCACTTTATCTCTTTCTATCTCCTATTTTATTGATTTTTATTTGATCAAACAGGGTTTTGTTCGGAGTGATTTTTCAACACTGACGACTCATATTTTATCGCTCGTAAAAACCTAGTTATCAAAACGGTGCTATTGCCGGGGAGGCAATGTCCATAGATCATTTTTTATTTTATTTTTTTGCGATTTCTCTTTATTGTTTTCTCAAATATTCTTATGGTCTTTACAGCTTTTGTTGAGTTTGCTCGATTTTCTTTCAAGTGTCTTACGACTTTTACGACTTTTACATTTTTTACGATTTTTCAATGGTTTTTTTTATTTTTTTCGTAGATTTTCTAGATTTTTTGCGGTTTTCTCATTTTTATAGTTTTTACAATTTTTGTTTGTAATTGCTAATGGTATTTGCAGGGACTACAGGACTAGTCGACATCTTAGGAAACCGATTCAACTAGAAGCGTAGATATTAGCTCCTTCCTTATGAGCTGGTTGGAGAGGCAGAGAGAGAAAGATGCCATAGAATTTTCTTTTTTATTATTTTCTCTTTTCTTTAAGAGAGGGCACTTGCCCATTTTTCTATTTTTGTGAGAGAGGAAGGGGTGCTTGCCCATTTTGACCTTTGTAAAGGGGTCCGCTAAGGACATCCCGACTTGTAGACCTAACTTTGACTATTTTTTGGGGTCTATTTTGCTAGGTGCCGGTGCACTTGGGGGACCTCACCACAGTTTTCCATTTTCATCAATTTTCTTTGTTTCATGCTATTTCGTGGAGCCTAGAGTCGCATGCCTATTTGATTAGACGACTAAAGTAGAAACCTATCTCCCTAATCCACACTTAAGTGTAATTCACATATTTGAAAAAATAATTCATTCTTATATTAGAGATACTAGTTTAGGACTCGATTTTCTCGACATTTAAAGCATTAGCCAGGGTTTATAAATTATATGCGGATCACTTGCATGTAGACTGCTGGCATCAGGTATGATCTCTAACTCTGCATGCATCATTGTTTTCCGTCGCATTCCATGATTCTCCCTCCGTGAGACATATTTTGTAAAAAATTTAAAAAAAAAACTTACATCCCATTACATTTGTTGAAAATATCCAAAAAAGTGAAAACTATAAAAATAAAAAATAGAAAAACTTGACAAAAAATAAAAAATATATCTGGACTGAAAAATTGTATTGGGAGAGCAATCCCCTCATTATTTACAAGTACTCTCCAGACAGAGCGAGGCATGTACACATAAGGAATAGAGCCCAAATCCCTGAACTTGTGCCCTAAGCGCTTGGACTCACTCTTGGGTCTTGTTACTTGCTACAATCACTTGCCTAAGACTTTAGTAGAAGTAGTCTTGTTAAGGTTAGTCTGCACCGCCAGCTTAAAAACAAACTACCCTAGGAGACTACACCTGTGAGATTGATAAAATAACTGCTTTGTCACCTAACTTTAAAATTGAAAAAGATAAAAAACCAAACTTTTACGGTCATCATTGTGTGAAGTTGGTGAATTTGGGGTTGTATTGTGTTTGTATGCAAGATGTGCATTTTACCGCGTCTTATACGCCTTCACACTCGTGTTTTTTACTTGATATCATATTCTCTCTCGTATTCTCTTAACATCTAAGATGATGACCATACAGATTTTGCACTCAGACTCCATGAGCTTTCAACGATCCACCATCTATCGTATGTTTTCACAAACTCAGGATGACCCTCTTCCCAAGTTGGTCCCACCTAGTCATGAGGAGAGCCAGACCCAAACTCCCTTGCTTCCTAGCCCTTCAGTTGAGGCAGACCCACGCCTCAAGTTTTCGTCTATTTCTCCTACACATTTTTCACTGAGTTCTTATGAGACTTTTTCCTTCTTAGACGATCAAAGATCATGGCTAGAGGGAAGGGACCAATTGAGGAGCGAGTTGTTGAGGATAGACGGATTGAGGAGAGACATACAAATGAGAGACCCGATCCAGTTGTGGATATTACTGCAAGGATTCTAGACACAATGTATAAAATGAGTTTACATATCAGAGATAAGTGTAGAGTCTAGGATGAGCTGAGAGCTGAGATCATGGCGCTGAGAGAAGGAGCTGGGAATCCACCGCCACTTGTCGTGGTTCTCGCTACTTTGAGAGATGATTATGACCCAGGAGTTAGGATAGTACATCATTGGATTTGGTTACCACCAATTCAAGGGTCATACAGGTTGAGCCCGTCCTTCATTTATTTGCTTCCCAAGTACTATGGGAACACTACAGAGGAGTCGTTTACCTTTCTGAAGTAGTTCGAGATGATTTGTGGTACATCTAGCTATCTGGGAGTTATACATGAGGTTGTTCACCTCAAGGTCTTCCCCATCGCCTTAGCATATAAGGCACTCTACTGGTTGAGTCACTTAGGGATGGAGACTTCTACATGGGATGATTTGATGTCCATATTCCTGCATAAATATTTTCCTCTGGGATGGATGAACATGATGAGGCAGCAGATCTTTAATTTTACATAGTTACCGAATGAATCATTCCATGAGGCATGGGATCGATTCAAGGAATTGATAGAGAGATGCCTACATCATGAGATACCATTGAAGGTGCTAGTACAAAATTATATTGGAGGACTCCAGCCAGATGTTCAGCTCCTATTGAGCGTTGCATGAGGCGGCAGTAATCTGAATAGGGATGCTATGTCATTTTGGTCTATCTTTGTAGGGATTACAGATAATTTACACGTTGTTGATTCCACTCGGTTATTCATGAAGGGCCCACAACCATCACACCAGATAGAGCATCAAAAGGTGGCATATGTTTCAGAGTCTGAGTCACGGTCTGACATGGGATTTATTAGTGAGAAGCTGACATTAGTCGATGTGATTCAGAAGCAAGTTTAGGATTTACAATCACTGGGAGAGTTGGAGAAACTCTCATCACTTCCTCAACAGTTGAGTGATTTGACGAAGAAGGTGACCAAGCTGCAGCTTCAGTACCAGCAGACCTATCGTTCTTCCCCTTCTCAGTCTATTCGGAGATCTTTACTCGCTCCTCCCACCCGTCAGATACAGTTTAGTCAGAGCGAGCCGATTCAACTTATTGAGACTCTACAGATTGATTGGCATGAGGATCCGTCCAATGTAGATCTGAGTCAAATCACTAGCCCTAGCGATTTTGATGTTGATTCTCAAGCTACTCTTAAGATCAATGAGATATGGCATGCTCCTATTTATCATTCACCACACTTTATTCCTCAAAGTGTACATCACTAGCACCAGTAGCGGTATAGTCATCCACAACATGGACGTCCACTTTTCCATCACTGCCAGCACTATACACAATAGCAATGTCACCAACATGCATATCAGAGACCACAATCTTTTAAGTATTCTGGTACACATTAGCATACATGTCACTACCAGGAGCAACAACAACATTCTTCCTTCACACCACAAAGATCTCCCATGCCTTACACACCACAATACCACACTCCTACGTAGGAGAGAGAGTAGATAATCAGGGTCACCACACTGAGTCTGAGATATCTTCATAGGCTTTGTCACTGAATCAGATCATGGATATGATTGGCACACTCTATAGCACACATAGGACAAAGATGGAGAGGGTTAACCAACGCCTGGATGAGTTAAATGTACAGAAGACCACTCTTCTAGAACAATCTAAGATGAATTCGAACAATAAGAGGAGGCACATAGATCAGGTCGATACCATTATAGGTACAATCTCTTTTCTTGATTTTTTTATCTAACTTCATTCGTTTCAGGAGCGATAGATCACCACGAGCACCTGATCGAGAGGAGAGGGCACATGATGAGGAGAGAGAGCCAATTCATGATGATCATACACATCTTGATGCTGAGGAGGAGTATCACCACGATGAGGGCCAACATGATGTCCATCACGACAATATTTAGAGAGAGGGGAGCGATGCAAATATAGTTGATATGGACACGGGCGAGTTAGATGATGATGCCACGCCAGACCATGCAGATACTCCCGATGTAGATTTTTCTTCTCCTATTTTAGAGAGATATGTACATACTTCTAAGACTCTCGATGTAAATGCTAATTCCACTTTAGATGAAAATAAAAAGGATTTTGGTGTTATTTATATTGTCCCTTTTCCTGATTCTCTGTACGGAAAAGGAAAGAAAAAATTCAAAAACAATGTTGTCATTCCATAAACTGATCGTTTATCGAAAGATAACATTTTCTGAAAATTCCTATACATGATGCCTTGGATCATTTCCTTACGCTCAAGAATCAGTTGAGGAACAAATGCACAACACAAAGGAAAAAGAGATCATGAGTTGAGAAACATGTATTTACAAAGGTGACTTCATGTGTTATTCATAATAAGGTACCTAAGAAGAAGAGAGATTCTGGAGCTCACTATGTCACATGCCAGATTGCAGATGCCGGATTCCATCGTACTATCTTAGATAATGGTTCCTAAATTAATTTGATTCCATCTTCTTTGCTTTATAAGTTCAAGCTAGGTCCTCTTTACAGATCATGAGCGACACTTCAGTTTGTTGATCGATCTGTGAAGAGACCTAGAGGCATGCTAAGGAACAATATCGTGACCGTTCAGGGCTTGTAGTTTCCAGTGGACTTTACTGTCACATATATGACGTGCCATACGTAGTTACATCTTACTCCTATCATTCTCGGGAGGCGCTTCTTGCAGATAGCAAGAGCACTCTTTGATTATGATGTAGGGGGAATATCATTCCGCATAGACAATGGAGAGATACACATTGAGATGGCGAGATGATGCAGCGGTCCCAGATTAATATTGTCAATTACTTCAGAGGACACCAGTCTTATAGAGGATTGTCGGCACATAGATGAAACACAGTTTCTTTGTTCTTGAGAGTGTTTATTTTTATACCCATGATATTCTACATGAGGATGGGGTAGATCACTTGGTACCTAGATCTTCAGATGATTGTTCACATATAGATATAGAGTTCACATCAGATCCAGATGAGCAGTCAGTTGCAGTAGACATCTCAGTGCCATAGATTGAGAGTACACATATTCCAGCATGAGAGTCAGTTGATTATATTTCACAGATCATACAGTCTGTTCAGCGTATAGAGTCGGAGTGAGTGATGGTTACACATATATACACCTTCTATAGTCCAATTTTAGAGACACATATTTCAATATAGAGATCTATGCCACATACAGAGTTCACTTATAGAGGCATCTCTACTTGTTCAGCCAGGGATCAGTACGCATATATAGAGCAGATGATTCAATACGACCCGGGTTGAGATGATCTACTTTGTACTGGATGCATGACTACTCTTTCCACTTCATTTCATCATGTACAGAGACCTGTGAGCCTTTTGGTTTTCTGGAGTACACCACCACTTGTATATTCTTCATAGTCCACTATCGTCCCCATTTTTTGCTCGTCTTATATGCTTAGGATACCATATCCTATGTTTAGGGGGAAATGATTTCCCGTTGATTTGCGCTTTTAGATTTTATTCTTTTTGTTTTTCTTTTATTTTCCTTTCTTTTCCACTAATCACTAGTCCCTAATTTTTGGCCACATTTTTTCTATACTTATTACGCCTTATCCTCTGTATAGGGGGGACCGAGGGATTTCGTTGATTTCGTGTTCCTTTCTTCCTTTTGTTCATTGGTTTGGATATTCCTCTTCCTCGATCACCTCATTTTTGTCTTCGATTATACTTATGATGACCTGATCGTAAGTATAGGGGGGTCGACCGTCTTCTATTCTTTTATTCTTTTCACCCATTTTTACTTAGCATTAGTTACGTCCTCCTTTTTCTCTTTTGACGCTATAAGGACATAACACAAGCTATGTATAGGGGGATGTGTATATATTGTATATATACTTGTGTCTATAACTCGTACTTTTAAGTATTTTCTATATCTATAAATTCCATAAAAGTGGGTAAGGGTTAATTTAAAATCCATTTATTTATTTATTATTTATAAAATTTTTGTAAATAAGTAAAATATGTTTAAAATCAATATTTAAAGTTCTTAATTTAAAATATGTATTTAAAATATGTATCACAAATATGTATAATACTTATTTAAAATCCTATCTACTAAAATATGTGTAAATATAACTTAATCCGTGTAAAAGTATGTGCATATAAAATTTGTAAAATACATTAGTTATTAAATACAAATAAAATATGGGTAATTTATCTTGTAAAATTTTGTACATAGACTTGCGTATAAAAATTAAAAAATCCATAAAAATGTAAAGTCCTAAAATCCATAAAAATTTACAAAATCTTTAAAATCCACAAAAAATAGTAAAATTCAGACAATGTACTTCACAAAAACATGGTTGCATTTGCATTAGCAATTTTAGAATAAGTTTGATTCTAGAACTAAAGATTGGGAATAGTCTAAAGGATGGAGCTTGATTACGACATTTAACTTTCATTGTAAGGAGCCTAGTTAAGAACTGGAATTTAGACTCTTCAGGTCATTGACTTAAATCTCTGGGTTCCATAAGACCATATTCGAGAAGTCAACTTAAACTTGCCTAAGTAGTACACTTGGTGTCATCCGTTTAACTCTTCATTAGTGAACCAATTTCGGACACATGAACTTTGCACTTAGCTCGACTTGCATGGGGTTGTGAAGGGAATTCTATTTTAGTGGTGCATTTTCATCCTTATCTAGTGGTGCGGACGTCTAAAGATGGGAGTTGTGGGGTTGAAATAATGCTTCGGATGAGGGAAGGATATGGTGGCACAATTGTTCCAAGACCTCAAAAAATGGACGGAATGAAAAGATGTTCTATCGAGGCACAAAAAGCTTGATGCAGTGCAAGCAACATTACAATGCAAATTCAAAGAAGAAGCCACCAAATACAAATATGACCCCAATGGTCCAAGCTTCCACCAAAAAGCCTACACATCTTAGTGGAGACTTAGCTACACTGGCTGGGCTTCAAAAGGAGATGCATCTACAATGGTCGCACTTCAATTCTCTTCTCATTCTTCTACTTTCCCTCTCTATTCGACTGTGGACACAACACGACCTGACCTTAGAAGGAAATACCTCCCTCCACGAGGAAAGAGTAGCTATATGAGGGTCCAATGGGAGTGTATTATTGGAATTGGCAGTTTCTTCGCTTCTTTAAGCAGGAAGAGCTAAAACAATTCACACAATACAAATTGAATTCAAGGATTGATAGAGTTAGCGATATGGATGAGTGGATCTGAGCTGGTTATTAAGGTGAACCTATATAAGTATTTGTGGACTTGAGGACTGTTGAGATTAAAATCCTAATCCTAGTAAAGGCTCTAACAAAATGCATGTTTTAGGCCCGATAGAGTTCCGCCCTTTGTCTGTTTTCATGAATTGGTTTAGGAAAACAAATTCATTCTAACTTTCTTTCTTTTTCCCTTATTTTTTTTTCAAATAAGTGTTTGCTAAGGGACTACCATAGTTTAAGTATAGGGGGTTGATGAATCTAAGATTCATTAATATTTGTCTACATTTTGTCTTAAAACCCTTAATAAATACATGTAAATATTCATTAATTTCCATCTTTTATCAAAACCTCATTCATGAATAAGAATGCACTTTTATGCATCTAAATCATGTAAATGAATAAAAGAATAAAAATAGAGAAAAGAAAAGAAGAGAGATTGTAGATATGTATATATATACACACATATGTACAAAATGACTAATAAAATATAAATATAAATGAATATATATTTATATAACCTAATCCTTGAGACCAAGTCAACATGGATTGGTCGACAACAAATAAGTAGGAGGAGATAAGTAAAGAAAGCATAAAATAATTAATCATTCACTTTATACACTCTTCACTATTTATCAAATAATTATCAAATCTTCATTAATTTTTAATTAATTCATATATGCATATTTTTCACCAAACTCTTTTATTAATTATTTCAAAAATGTATAGAAAAATATAAAAAAAATTGAAAATAATATCTTGTATATATGCCAAGAAATCCAACTTTTAGATTATCATATTCTCAACTTTCGAACATCATAACTTTCTCATTCGAACTCCAATTTCACTATACTTACCTTTAAAGTTGATAAAATATTATTCCCTAATTCTGGATATGATTTCACTAAAATTGGAGTATGTTTGCAAAAAGTCAGTTTTAGGACCTATTGACAAATGCGTTTATGGCTATTTATTTTCCATAGAACACATTATTTATACTTTTAATGATTTTATAATTTTTAATTATTTTCTTGATATTGTATTTTAACCATGATTTAGTTTAGATTTTTTTGATACTATTTAATATTTTAAATAAATCAGACACCCTATTCTATATGTTATTTTTAAATTATTACATTAAAAATACAATATCTATTTATGAAGTATTATTTCTACATGTTTATTATATTTTATTTCATTAAATATATATTTTGATCGAAATAAATTATCCTATAATTTAAATAATTTAATTGTCTACAATATTCATTTTTACATTTTGAAAATAACCTTGTTAATATATTAAACATCTATTTTACAAAAACATTTATGGTTTGAAATTTTGTGGTGCAGACACGAGCCAGCATCACATTTATCTTCCCCAAGAATTTGCTCCATTAGTCTGCTCCACATGGTAACTACCCCACCTTAGCCAATTTATACAAACCTATATCTGTACCTAAAAAATATTCCAAACTATAGATTTGGCAGATCAATCATACCCCATCGACAAACAATCTTCATTTTTTCAACAACCTTCCATTTTTCCTATAAAAAAAGTGCCAAAGTTGGCATTAATCAACATCTCAGACTAGGTTCAGTTCCAACAGAACAATCTCCCCATCTTCCAAGCTTTGTAGAGGGCTTCTTTAGTGATAGACGACATAGATCTTCATCTCGTGTGGAAGAGAAATGATAGGAGAGGAGACCAAAGTGCTTCGCTTTCCTTGAATCGACGTAGTCTGATCGACGGTGAGCCACAAAACATCACATGTTGCGGGCGACGACCTGAAGGTCATACACCTTCTTCTTTCCCAAGTGACTTCCTTCATCGATTTCTTGTGTTTTTAATCACTTTTTAGAGTAACTGATCACCCCAACTTAGTACCCATTACCCCATAGATTAGATATATCACAAAAACCCCTTCGAATCACATCAAATTCCAAACAAATTTCAAGATTTTCAGGGCTTGTTCCGAACTCTTGCATGGGGCATCTTTATCTCAATTTTTAGACCGATTCAAAGGTGAGTCGATCCTCGATTTTTCTTTGTAGGTACTTGCATGAGGGTTGGGAATCAAAATCCAATTTTTTTATTTGTTTCATGGGCAAAATATTTTCAAAATTTGGGGAATAACAACCTACTAGCAACAAGAAAAAGAGGCATCTCCAGAAGCCACAACCTCTTGCCACATGCCACAAATCAACGGCCCAGATAGGAGCTTCTCATCTAATCTCAGCTGCCTGATGATGAAGGGGTAGAAATATTGCATAGTAAACCCGACCGACTTCCAGAATTCATCCTGGAGTAAAAAATTTCTGAGTTTTCAAGTAGGTCCCTGTGTAGGGACCTAACTGCAAGAATTCATATTTGCTTCACATTTTAGTCCATGATCAGAAACTAGTTTGTAGAGACTTTCTTTCTTCTATTTGCAGTTGTACCCCTATACTATGTAAACTGTTTGGATACTCTAGAGATATCAGTTTAGACACTCTAGAGATATCATTTTCAATGATTACTCTAGGGTACTTACACAACTACCCTAGAGAGGTTTTGTTATATTATCAAGGTTTTTCATTGCGTAATTGATTTGATTTGATTTAATTTTTGAACATCGCATCTATTTTGAGTTTTGTTTGAGTTTTCTCTTCAAGCCCATTGATCGAGCTCTTCGTGGATCTACTATATATTATCATTCTACAATTGTTTTTACGTTATACTATGTTGTAGATCTCCATTACTTTGAAAAATATCATTTTGAAAAGTAAATAAAAATTGGAAAAGATAAAAATCAAATAAAATTCACAAAAACTAAAAACAATAAAAAGAGTTTCTCGCTTTCTGGCTTTCTTCGAGGAGAAATAAAATCACAAAAATATTCATTTCTCAAAAACCATAGTCTACCTATTTTTCCTCCTTGTCTTTGACCCAGGCACACTTACCTGGATAAATAAACAGTGTAGATAAAATAGGAGAGAGCCTGCTTCTATTCACTTTCTTTCTTTCTCTCTCCTAATTTATTGATTTTTGTTTGATTAACTAGGGTTTTGTTCGGAGCCATTTTTCTACAATGACGACTCACATTTTATACCTTGCAAAACCCTAGCTATTACCAAGCTCTACTCTGAATTGTTCACTACGTTTCTTGACTCGTGCCAATCTAGCCTGAAGTTCTTTAGTGTGTCATTGTTCCCTCTTCATCAAAATTCTTTTTTGGAGTCATCTTGTTCACTTGTTCCTCTTCACCTTCAGAATCAAAGAGTTTGGAATTAGTATGGGTAGAACAAGCTGATCTAAACATCAAGGTGAGAGTCTTCTTCTATGTGAGAAGAGAAAAGAGGAAAGGTCTAGGTCTGACCATCCTCGAGAAAAGAAAAATACTTATTAATTTTGGCTTAGAAAAAAAGGGCCGCCTAGAAGACAAGGGGGTCTAGGGGGAGAGTCATTCCAAGCCCATGAGGATGGTCGTTTTGGGTTGTTCAATAACAGGCTCACGAAGTTCGAGAAAAAATCACCCCAATCCGACATTCTCTATGTCAAGATATTTGATGAAAGAGCAAAATATCAAACAAGGAGTGAGTGGAAAGGCTCTAAGAGCAGTCTCTGAATGCACACCCTTAAATGCAAACACAAAGCAAACCCAAGTTCACCAACTGTACACAGTGACGGCCGCAAAGGTCTGGCCACTTATCTTTTCAGTTTTAGTTAGGTGATAAATGATCTTGTACATACTTTACACACAATAGAGTTACTTTACGTCCATCGATGCTCCTGGTATCTCCCAATCAAAGGGTAATCTTCCCGGGCGACCGAGTTTCGGTATCACACCCTTAAGAAGACTACCAAGCTTAAATAACGAAAACATATTTCTAAGGTTGAAGGCTAGTCCTTGCAGGTCCCAAATCCGTAACAGTCAGAAATGAAGTCTTAGGGGGCATGGCCAAGGACTTGGGTCTAACCTTGGTGGTTGTGTCCTAATGAATCGCTAAATGCAAGAATTAATATTTATCTGTTGTAGCATGGGTACATAGAGAACCATACATAACTGATTTAATATCTTTGTGAAGAATTTCTCAGCTTTAATTTATAAACCCGGGATGTCCAGTATCTAACACAAGGACACAAGCCACAATATAATTAATCAGGCTCAAATATCTATGTTAAGTCATTAATAACCTATCTAAGTCAAAACATAGAGAAATAAATAATGCACAACAAACAATGCATGATAAATGCATATCACGAATGCATGTGTGATATGGAACATAATGTAATTTTAGAACATATAAATACATATTAGATAGAATTCTATGATGAACAGAGTGATAAAACACCTGAAATCACATAATTTGGATGAACGATGCTCAAGTTCTTCATCGATGAATCCCTAGGGGCACAATTGTAATTAAACATTATAAAAGCTTTACACATAGGTCCCTACCGGGAATAATATGCAAATAATAAAAACTGGCCGATAAATTTAAGGAGCACCCCCTTGGTGAAGGTATGTTAGCAGTTAGGGGAGATCAGTTGGGTAGAATCACAAAATGTCCAAGCTCGCACGTGAAGAACACACGTGGCTAGCCTCAGGGAGATGGATGGGTCGGTCGCAGCTTAAGAGGCCACGGGGAGACCTCCATTCCTCAAAGTACGTATAATTCCACCAAACCATGTGGTCCGATGTCGAAGTTGAGACAAGATCTGAAACATCCTATCAGAAGGATCAGAGAATAATTGCTACTTCGTACTCATCCCCCATCAACAAACAATCTTCATTTTTTTCTACAACCTTCCATTTGTCCTATAAAAAAGTGCAAAAGTTGGCGTTAATCAATATATCAGACCAGGATCAGTTCTAACAGAACAATCTCTCCATCTTCCAAGCTTTGTAGAGGGCTCCTTAAGTGATAGACGATAGAGATGTTCATTTCGTGTGGAAGAGGGGTGATAGGAAAGGAGTCCAAAGTGCTTCACTTGCCTTGAATTGACGTAGTTTGATCGGCATTGAGCCGCGAAACATCATCGGTTCATTGGCGATGACCTGAAACATCAAATTCCAAACAAAGTTTCAAGATTTTCAGGGCTTGTTCCGAACTCTTGTGCATGTCATATTTATCTCAATTTTTAGACCGATTCAAAGGTGAATTGAGCCTCGATTTTTCTTTTTAGGTACTTGCATGAGGGTTGGGAATCAAATCCTATCTTTTTTATTTGTTTCTTGGAGCAAAAGATTTTCAAAATTTGGGGAATAACAACCTAGTAGCAACAAGAACAAGAGGCATCTTCAGAAGCTACAACCTCTTGCCGCTTGTCACAAATTAACAGCCCAGATCAGAGCTTCTCATCTAATCTTAGCTACTTGATGATGAAAGGGTAGAAATATTGCATACTAAACCTGACCAACTTCCAGAATTCAGCCTGGAGTAAAAAATTTCTGAGTTTTCACGTAGGTCCCTATACAGGGACATAACTGCAAGAATTCATATTTGCTTCACATTTTAGTCCCTGATCAGGGACTAGTTTGCATATACTTTCTTTCTTTTATTTGCACTTGTACCCCTATACTATGTAAAGTGTTTGTATACTCTAGAGATATCAGTTTAGACACTCTAGAGATATCATTTTTCAATGATTACTCCAGGGTAGTTACACAACTACCCTAGAGAGGTTTTGTTATAATTTCAAGGTTTTTCATTGCGTATTTGATTTGATTTGATTTTTTGAACTTCACATATGTTTTGAGTTTTGTTTGATTTTTCTCTTCAAGCCCGTTAATCGAGCCCTTCGTGGATCTACTATATAGTATCATTCTACAATTTTGTTTCACATTATACTATGTTGTAGATCTCCATTATTTTGAAAAATATCACTTTGAAAAGTAAATAAAAATTGGAAAAAGATAAAAATCAAATACAAATCACAAAAACAAAAATATATAAAAAGAGTTTCTCGCTTTTTGTCTTTCTTCGATGAGAAATAAAATCACAAAAATATTTTCCCTCAAAAACCGTAGTCTACCTATTTTTCCTCCTTGTGTTTGACCCAGGCACACTTACCTGGATAAATAAATAGTGTAGATAAAATAGGAGAGAGCCTGCTTCTATTCACTTTCTCTCTTTCTCTCTCCTATTTTATTGATTTTTGTTTGATCAACTAGGGTTTTGTTCGGAGCAAATTTTCTACACTGATGACTCACATTTTATCGCTCGCAAAACCCTAGCTATCACCAAGCTCTTTTCTGTATTGTACACTTCGTTGCTCGACTCCTGCCAATCTAGCCTGAAGTTGTTCAGTGTGTCATTGTTCCCTCTTCATCAAAATTCTTTTTTGGGAGGCATCTTGATCAGTTGTTCATTTTCACCTTCAGAATCAAATAGATTGGAATAAGTATGGGTCGAACAAGCTGATCTAAAACATCAAGGCGAAAGTCTTCTTCTATGTGGCAAGAGAGAGGAGGAAAGGTGTGGGTCTGACCCTCCTCGAGAAAAGAAAAAGACTTATTAATTTTGGCTAAGAGAAAATGGTCTCCTAGAAGACAAGGGGGTCTAGGGGGAGAGTCTTCCCAAGCCCATGAGGATGGCCACTTTGGGGTGTTCAATGACAATCTCATGAAGTTCGAACAAAAATCACCCTAATCCGACATTCTCTATGTCAAGATATTTGATGAAAGAGCACAATATCAAACAAGGAGTGAGTGAAAAGGCTCTAAGAGAAGTGTCTGAATGCACACCCCTAAATGCAAACACAAAGCAAACCCAAGTTCACCAACTGTACACAGTGAAGGCTGCAAAGGTGTCGCCACTTATCTTTTTAGCTTTAGTTAGTTGATAAACGATATTGTATATACTTTACACACAAAAGAGTTACTTTACGCCCATTGATGCTCCTGGTAA